>JAQFYQ010004106.1:0-10140 GCA_034694885.1 Buchholzia appendiculata | reverse complement strand
TAGTATATTTCAACGATTATGGAAGAGAAATAAATATCCAATGCAAAAATTGCAATAAATCTTTTGATATCCAACAAAGTGGAGAAAATTTGACCTTGCGTACATGCACCATATTAATCCGGTGTCACGGCAACGGCTGATTTGACATCTAGAAAGTAGTAACATTTCGACGATACCAAAATTCGATCTAGTTTATTTTACAAAAAGTATTCATTTATGATACTCCTTGAAACATGCATGAATTGTTTCCTTCATCGACTTATGAAAGACAATAATTATTATCAGAATTTTGTAGAAATTAAATGCTATGAATAAACTTTTGATTTAACGAAATTATAAATAGAACAAAACCCGTCGAGGAACTTACTCAATTCGCAATTGGTTCCATTAAATCCTGCATGACACTGACAGCTGTATCCGTTTACGCGGTCATTACACGTGCCGCCATTTCGACATGGTGAGCTGACACACTCATTAATGTCTGAAACATATCCAAATTAATTCTAGACTTTACTTGTACAGTAGAGCACATTAATTCAATTCAAATGAAGAGTTGATTTAATGTTCTTATGGGCGATTGTTAACTATTTTTCAAAATTATCCACTTAAAACATAATTAAACTACAATTTTATAGTGTGAAATGTCCCGAAAAGCTAAACCGGGGTAAGGAAAAATGACATAAATATAACATAAATATAGGAAACGAATAGGAGGCCTAGTGTGTTAGCAGGTATAACAGAGTACAAATCAGTTCGTTTTTGTGCTTTTTATGTCAAAATGTAATAGCATCGAACATCAATCATTTATGCTCAATAAGACGCAAGGCTACATAAATAAAAATCAACATTTTTAAAATAAGCACGGACTTATTTGTCATTCACAACAATAACCAATCTATTTTATTTCATAATTAGTATTGCGACGATGGACAGTTACTACATTTTCCAAGAAAATAAATATCTTGAATATGTGTTTATTTCGCAAAGATATACTGTACATAAACTAAAAAACCGTTAAGAAACTTACTTAAATCGCAATTGGTTCCATTGAATCCTGCACGGCATTGACAGTTGTATCCGTTTACACGGTCATTGCACGTCCCGCCATTTCGGCATGGTGAGCTGACACATTCATCAATGTCTGAAACAAACAAAAAATAATTCCACAAAAAGTTTTCCAAGTAAGGCAACCCATTTGTATAAATGCAATTTTGGATTCGATTTTATGTTATTTGGGGGGCTTTTTCTACTATAGTAATTTGTTGGATGGTAACATTACTGAATTTTATCTTAGCTGTACAATATATTAACGGGAACGCAGTGCAGACACCGGTGGTGCTAAGAATTGATAAATAAAAGACAAATGTGAGAAAAAATGGCATGCCTAGGAGGTCTAACCGATTACAATCAGGGTTTCTTTGCAGCCTTAAAGTCATCATGTAACATCAAAAATGCATATCTTTAACTGTTAAAAAATGTGTGAACTCTATGAAGGAAAATCAACATTGTTAATGCGGACCGTCTTAAGCATGGAAGTATTTGCATTCATCTCAGAATTAAAATACCAACATTTCGACTTGACATCATAATTTAATTTTTTATCATACAAGTAGTATTCATTAACGGTATTGCCTGATGAATCCATCAATTTTTGATTTCATCGACGTATGGACATTTATCAGAATTTGTAAAATATCAATTACTGTGAATTATTTTAGATTTTAAAAAGTATTAATAAACTAAAATTTTCTAGAAACTTACTCAATTCGCAACTGGTTCCATTAAATCCTGCATGACACTGACAACTATATCCGTTTACGCGGTCACTACACGTACCGCCATTTCGACACGGCGAGCTGACACACTCATTAATTTCTGAAAAAGAAAAAGTAATTTTTAGCGCAATTGCACAATAATATATTTTAATATTCACGTCATTAAAACACATGAAATAAAGAGTAAGTTTAGTGATATTTTGGAACATGATTGAATTTTTTTTATATAACTACAACGGCTATATGAGGATTGATTACACTCGCAGTACATAATTTATAAGTGAAATATAAATTGAATGCAAGAAAAGATTAGAAGGCCTTATGTGCTCTCAGGTATGATAAACTACAGTCAGTTTTCCTTTACAGTATTACTTAATTATTTACGTCTTAGACTCAAAGTAACGTCATTGAACACCAATTTGTGTGCCTAACCAGAGGCCTAAGGCTACATAATTGAAAATCGATATTTTGAAAATGGACCGTGTTAAGCATGAAATTATTTGTCTTTCAATTCAGAATCAAAGCCCCAACATTTGAATCAGACACAAAATTCAAATCTATTTACTTTCAAACAGCGTTCACTAGCGGTATTGCTTTAAGCGTACATAGATGCTTTGTTTCATATGATAGAATCAGTTTCAATTCAGCAAAATCAATCGATGCACTAAAAACTGTCGAGAAACTTACGCAGTTCGCAATTGGTTCCATTAAATCCTGCATGACACTGACAGCTGTATCCGTTTACGCGGTCACTACACGTGCCGCCATTTTGGCATGGTGAGCTGACACATTCATTAATGTCTGAAACGAAACCAAATTTATTATTCTGCAATAAATTTGCACAGTAAGGTAGCCCGTTAATACCCCTTCAAATAGGAGTCGATTTGAGTCTATTTCGGAGCATTGTTTGCATGTCTTAAAATTAATACAGCCGATATGTACTGATTTATTTCAGTCTGAGTACAATCAGGTAAAATATCAAATAAATTAAAGAAAATATTGTGCTGGACATTTGTGCTCGCAGTTGTGACAAATTACAGACAATTGTTTTTTGTAGTATTATAGTCATGATATTACATCAATAAACAGAAGTATTTAATACTAATTGAATATTTAATGAAAAGTAAGACTCTGTGAATAAAAGATCAGTATAGGCATATTTTAATGGACCGTGTAAAGTATATAATCATCGGTCTCACAATTCAGAATCAATGCACCAGCATTTTGATTTGGCCCCTAAATTCAATGTTTTTTTAAAGAGCACTCATCAACGGTAATGCTTAAAAGATACATAGGAACTTTACTTAATCGGCATAGGATTGAAATAGTTTCATTTTAGCAAAAGCAATAGATGTACTAAAAACTGTCGAGAAACTTACTCGATTCGCAATGGGTTCCATTAAATCCTGCCTGGCACTGGCAACTGTATCCGTTTACACGGTCATTACACGTGCCGCCATTTCGACATGGCGAGCTGACACATTCATTAATGTCTGAAACAAAACCAAATTAATTCTACAACGTTTTGCTAAGTAAAGCAAACAATTAATATCATAGGAATTTACGAGTTTATTTTTGATGTGTCTTGAAAGATTTGCTTGCGATAGTTTTGGGAGATTATACCCAGCGTTATTACATTCCATTTCAACAATATATAATCCGACGGAAACGCTGTACCGCTATTAATTAGTCACATAAATATAACATGAATAAAAATGAGCAGACCTAGTGTGCTAACGTATAACAAAGTAAAATCAGTTCTTCTTTGAGCTATTTACGTCATTCATCTCATCATCTAGCTCCATGGGCTTGCGTTGGTGTCCAGTGCAGTTTCCACTAACTTTATCCACTCTGCTCTGTTCTGTGCTGTGTGGAGTAAGGATTGTACATCTTTTTTCCCCACACAATTATGTCGTCCATCCATTCCCTAGCTGGTCTTATTTACGTCATTATGTAACATCAATGAACACAATTAATTTAATGCCCCAAAATGGTAAGACAAAATCAAGAAAAATTCAGCATTGTAAAAATGGACCATCTTAAGCTAGTATGGACTTACTTGAAATTCTTCTCAGAAACAAAGTAGTAACATTTCGACTTGATGCTAAATTTCCAATCTAATTTATTTTACAACAACAAAATTCATTTACGATACTGCTTGAACGTTATCCGAATTCTTTACTTTATCGCTACGTGAAAGGCAATTACCAGTAGATATCAAGTGAATAAGTTGAATTAGCAAAATTATGAATAGAATAAAAATCGTTGAGAAACTTACTCAATTCGCAATTGTTTCCATTAAATCCTGCATGACATTGACAAATGTATCCATTTTCACGGTCATTGCACGTGCCGCCATTTCGACATGGTGAGCTAACACATTCATTAATGTCTGAAACAAATTCAAATTAATTTCACACTTATTTTTTCCAGTGAAAAAGCCCATGTTATGTAAACACTAAAACATTAGTAGAAATAGACTAATTTCAAAGCGATTTGCAATTTGTAGCTCATTTTTACAAATGCAATTTAAGAATCGATTTCGTGTTAGGGCCTATTTCGGGGGTTAGATGTTCTTTAAATTAACCATCCCAACATTATTAAACTGTATTTTAATGATATAAAATCTCCAGGGTATGCAGCCTCGGGGCATTAAAAAATCACGTATATGTGTTAAATATATTAAGCACGCCTAGTGTACTAGCATGTCTAACAGAGTACAATCAGGTCTTGTTTGTACTTTTTACGTCATGAAGTAATATCAACCAACACCAAACTTTTGTGCCCAATAAGACGCACGGCTATATAAATGAAAATCCACATTGTTAAAAACGCATTGACTTATTTGTTATTCACAACGATATCCGATCTATTTTGTTTCATAGTCAGTATTGCGACGTTGGACTATTACTAGATTTTTCAAAAAATATCTTTAATATGTTTCGATTTCGCAGAGATACACATATACATATATAGAGAGATTTCGCATTATATAGATATGATATTATATAGATTGATTTCGCAGAGATACACACATATATATATATATATATATGTATATATATATGTGTGTGTGTGCGTGTGTGTGTGTGTGTGTGTGTGTGTGTGTGTGTGTTAGGCTACAGGGAATCTGTCAAAACACCTAATTTTTTAAATCCCTGATTCATTCAGTGAATTTATACATTCCCTAAAAAGCCATGACATTTACAAATTGTTTGGTTTTCAACGATTGTTTTGACAAATTCCTGAAACCTTAACAACAAGGGATTCCACAAAGGATACAACTTACTGTATATTGCCCCAATCATGTCTAAAATACCAGCTGCAATCAATGATGCCACTCTTACCTCTACATCGACCCTAACTGCTGCAGTCAATGATATCACTGCCACTATCTCAGAAGATGACAATTACATTAAGAGAATTCGAAAACGAGCTCAAGATGCAATGATCTGTCAAGCTGAACGAATGATTAAGCGAGGCCGTGTACAGCAAATCCTTCCTGGAAAAATAGGTAACAATGTAACTGTTCCAATACCTCTTGTGGATAGAGGTCGCGGTGATTTTTGCAATACAATAGGTAGTGCTGACAGGGATATGAATGACATGAATCGCATATCACTGGCGCAGGTGTGTTAAAGGGCAAATACTCTAGAAATCAATTTCATCTTCGCGTTCATGAGCTACTCACTATAATAAGAGATGCTAGTCAAAATGCGGACATGGCTTTGAGAACAGCAGTCCAAATAGAATCAAAGTGCGGAGGTCAATGGTTCGTGAAATGCTATTGCGGTGGCAGTAATAGATGCCAGAGTAGCCGTTCATGCTGGCCTGACTTGTAACAACAAGTGTTAAACATCTTTCACCTAATACTAAGCTTTTAACTTTATATGACAGTAAGGATACAACTATTTATAAATAGATTTTAGCTAGATTTGTGTTTACAATGACTTGAATCTCAAAGTCATACCAGCAACGGTTTCAGGGAATTTGCAAAAAAATCGTTAAAAAAGGGAAATTTGTAAGTTCTGTCTTTTTAGGGAATGTATAAATTCACTTAGTGAATCAGGGATTTTACAAATTACCTGAAATTTTCAGGGAATTTGCAAATTAGCTGTTTAGACAGATTCCATGTAACATATACACTGAAAAACGTTATTAAACTTACTCAATTCACAATGGGTTCCATTAAATCCTGCACGGCACTGGCAGCTGTACCCATTTAAAAGGTCATTGCACGTGCCGCCATTTCGGCATGGTGAACTGACACATTCATTAATGTCTGAAACAAAACCAAATTAAGTCTACAAAAGTTTTAAGAAGTATTGCAGCCCATTTATTAAAATGTAATTTTGGAGTCAATTAGATGTTATTTGTCTGCAATTTTTTAAAAGTAACCTTCGCAGCACTATTAAATTATATTTTAATAATACAAGATCCGACAGGAACGCAGTTCGGACACTACATAAAGATTAGATAAATATAAGATAAAAATAAGAAGTGAACAGCAGGCATAGTATACTAGCAGGTCTGTCCATAAAAATCAGTTCTTCTTTGTAATAATTACGTTATTACTTCAAAGAACAAATATTTGTTAGTACACAACAAATTGCAAAACTCTGTGATGGAAAATCACTATTTTTCACACGGACCGTATTAAGCATGGACTAATTTATCATTCTTCTAAAAATTAAAGTACTAACATTTCGACTTGACACTAAAATGTAATTTATTTTATTTTAAGTAGTTTTTAGCAGCATTGCTTGAAGCATCCATCAATTTTTTTTCATTGGCCTATAGACAATTATCAGTATTTCGAATACATCAAATATTTTTGATAACTTCTGATTTAGACAAATATTAATTAACTAAAAACTGTCGAGAAACTTACTCAATTCGCAATTGGTTCCATTAAATCCTGCATGGCACTGACAACTGTATCCGTTTACACGGTCATTACAGGTGCCCCCATTTCGGCATGGTGAGCTGACACATTCATTAATGTCTGAAACATAACCAAACTAATTCTACAATCCATTTGCTAATTAAGGCAACCCATTCATATCAGTGAGCGAATCAAAGAGCCGATTTGATGTGCTTCAGGCTCTATTAGCATTAACTAAATAAGCCTTGCAAGGACCATAAAATAGATTGGAGCGTCGACGAAAATCCCCCCCCCCTCCGGGAATCAAAGCCATAAGCTTAAAAAATACATATAAAATAAAATAGGGAAAAATTGCAAGCCTAGTTTGCTAGCAGCCTAGCACGGATCACGAAGTGCAATCAGCCCTTTGATGTTATTATGTAGTAGCAATGAGAACAAACCTTTGAATCATTTAATTCGTAACAAAGCGCGAAAAATTTAATGAATAAAAAATCAACATTGTTGAAATGGACCATCTCAAGCAGGGACTTATTCGTCATTCATCTCACAATCAAAGTGCTAACATTTCAGCATGGCAAACAAAATCCAATCTATTTAGTTCATATTTGGTATTCAAAAGCGTTAAAGCATGAAACAGTTATGCATTTTTCATTCATCGACATATGAAGGACAATAACAACGAAAGCGAAATTAATGCGTCGGCACTAAAATACAATTATAAGAAGTTTGACTCTATAACTTAACAAAGATCTGGGCTGTAGTCAAAAGTGATTTGGGTTTATTATGGTTGTTTTCGTTACTTTGAGTTGTCTGTGTATGTGAATTTTGACTGTATTGATTACTTGACTTATTGCTTTCTATTATTTCTGATTTCTGAAGTTTTCTGGTTTCAGTGAACCTCACTTTGTAAGTCGAATCACTCGCCACCAAGCGAACTGATTCTATCTAATCAAGTTTCAGACACATCTGTGTATCCATACATATCTAGTAAATCGATTGAATTACTTTGATAATTACTTTGATTCCCCTAAGGGAATATTTTGAACTTTTTCTACTAATTGACTGTAAGTTATTTCTTTGTGCTTTTGTGTTTATTGTATATGTCTTCACTGCCATTGATTTTAACGAATTAAAGAATATATAACCAGAATTTCGTATATATAAAAAAATTTAATAAGTTCTGAATAAGCAAAGTTACAAAGAGACTTAAAACTGGCAGAAAACTTACTCAATTCACAATTTGCTCCATTAAATCCTGCAAGGCACTGACAACTATATCCGTTTACACGGTCATTACACGTGCCGCCATTTCGACATGGTGAGCTGACACATTCATTAATGTCTGAAATAAATCCAAATTTATTAATCTGCAAAACATTTGCCCAGTAATGTAGCCCGTTAAAGGGTTAATATCCACACAACTAGAGTCGATTTGAGTCTATTTCGGAGCAGGGAGACCGGGGCTTTATGTTACACCCGTTTTATTGTTCATTACTGTTACTAGAGTTTTCACCCAATCAATGTCAAACGTGTCAGTAGTGAAGCTTATTATGTCTGCTACAACATAGGGAGATCAAATTAGTTGTGTGTTAATGATTTTTCAAATTAAATGATAATTATGACATGCTATAGATTGCAGCAAGTGACCCTTATTCCACGGTAACTTGTTACACGGGGTAGGGCTATATGTTACACATGCCCACAACACAGCAATATATAGAATCGGTCCTTTAGGTCAGAATTTGATCTTAGTCATTAAAACTACGACACAATAGTAGTCACTGCTATCCCTTTATAACCATCTGTTAAACCATTCAAATTAATGTCTTAAATCAAATAACTGGCCGTACCAGTTTTTGGCGTGGTACGGCCAGGCCTTTAATTTTGGATAGATATTCAATGTCTGTTTCACTGTTTGAAGACTGTATTATATATGAATGCTATATGATCGTGTGATTCGACTAATTATTTCATTTATGGATATAACTTATTAACTTACATCAATTTTGCTTAATAATTATACACCGGCACGAACTCAATCCCTTCGGGTAACATGACACGTTTGGGCACCACCACTTTTTTTCCTCAACTACGCCTCTGGCCACACACAGGGTGTTCACGTTCTAGAACAAAGTTTGATGATCGTGCTTCCGCTGCCCGGAAGCTTTGACATGAAATTTTTTTTATGAAAAATTTGTTGCCAACCAGGCACTTTCTATCATCAAGAACGCCTAAAAACCTGCTTTAAGAAATCCTTTTCAACACAATGACGAAAAATCCCACTCCCCTGACTTAGCTAACCTTGAAGCCTGTGCGTGTAACAAATTGTTATGCTATTTTGTTCACTCCTATAGATATGTTAAAGTGTAAGAAGTATTACCTGAAGACACATTTAAGATTGTAGTTGTTAACAGCCATAGCCCATCTACGACCTGTCTCAACAAGCCAGAGCTAAACACAAAGTCGACACCGGGAATCGAACCCGGGTCTCCCCGCTTCCGAGTAATCACTATTCACACCAACTTGTCGCTCACTTGGGTTTGAATCCGATACTAGTCACATATGTGTGAACATTAACATCCCTGCCCGCTCATACTTCTGCATAAATCCTATGCTCTGCAGAGCTATGCTTGGGGCCAGTTCATAATTGTGAAGGAAGATTGAGTCGTGAACTGCGTCGTGTTTATGTCGATGCTGCAATACATTCCGGATGAATCTTGAGTGAGGGCGGAGTGATGTGGCCACTTTTATCACTCCGACACGCAGTGATAATCTTATTGCGGTGATGCGTTGCGAGACGTTTAAGAACTAAGGAGTTCAAAGTGCGACTCGCTGGAGGAGCGCGGCGATTGCAACGTGGTGGTGCTGGTTAGGGCATAGCGTTTTGCTCGTGATCGGAATGGGGCTTATTGTAAACGGTTTCTTCATATGTCATCCACAACATTATCACTCCGCCCTCACTCTAGATTCATCCGAAATCTAGTGCAACCTCGACATCTTACACAAAACACGACACAGCTCATGACTCAACCCTTCAAATGTCGTCATCATCTGCGCAGTAAACTTACAGTTGCCTACTTAACGTTCCTTAATTTATCGCTGTACTAACACATTTTCTAACAAATACGACGTGGTAAATTGTCATGGTTAATTTACAAACAATTGCTTAGCATAATCTCTGATCAATCTGAAACTCTTCAGTACACTGATATTGTTGTCGATTATCAGGCTGTCCTCCGTGTTTGTGTATTGCCAGAGTGTGACCAACACTGACCATGTAATCATTATCACAACATTCGTGAAGCGTGTGTGCTCAGATCAGCACTGCAGTTCTTTACAGAAATCAATGCAGCATTGGTAATAAGCCTAATTCGTAAACTGCTCCTGTATGATCCAGCGGCTTGTTAAGTAGCGGCTACACGGTCGAACTCAGTACTTTACTAGTACTTTACTAGTAAAGTACTGAGTCTCGTTTATTGG
>JAQFYQ010004105.1:0-10140 GCA_034694885.1 Buchholzia appendiculata | reverse complement strand
CTATGACATGACCCGACTATTACATGACACGACTATGATATGACACGACTATGACATGACCCGACTATTACATGACACGACTATGATATGACACGACTATGACATGACCCGACTATTACATGACACGACTATGATATGACACGACTATGACATGACCCGACTATTACATGACACGACTATGATATGACACGACTATGACATGACCCGACTATTACATGACATGACTATGATATGACACGACTATGATATGACACGACTATGACATGACCCGACTATTACATGACCCGACTATTACATGACAAGACTATGATATGACACGACTATAACATGTTACGAGTATAACATGACATGATATTTGACACGACACTTGATCCGATTCGATATTGTCATATTACAACACCACAAACATGGCAAGAATAATTAGTCGTTCTTAATCTGGCAGGGTGCTACGTACATCTACAGTTTGTATATCTGCTGTACACATTCTATATGCTCAAGAAGATAGTACACAATGTGTTCATCATTACACAAAAGAACTTTACAAGTATTACATATTTTACCTTTTCATACAAAATTACAGTAGCTAAAAGCAATACTAACAAAATATTACCAAAAAATTCAAAGCATTAAATTCATTAAAATAACTCAGGTACAGTATAGTATTACTTATATCTTTTGCTGTGGCAACAATGGTGTATGAATAAACACACTTAACAAGTATCATAAAAATATATATCAACAGGCCACTTATCGGTACAGACTGGGGGTCATTCATCAGATATAAGTACCACATCCGGGGTCACTCATCCGTACAAGAACCATCCGGTATCGTTCTAAATCAAATGTATACATGCAAATTAAATATCAGTCAAGTCTTTGTTACACAAGGCCATAGGAAAAGGGACAAAAGCTTACGTTAAGTGTCAAACAACAGTAGTAAATAAAACTTGCTCAGGAAGGCGAACAAGCAATACTGATGAAGCGTTAAACAATAATAACAACTTTCAATCAAGGCACTAATAAATCAAGTTTGCGTTCCAAAAATGACTGCAAAAGAAAAAGGCAAAACTTAGTGATGAGACAGACTAAGCAACAAAATGTGTATCAAGTCATAGATACGAGTAAAATACGTTGATGCGTTAACGGTTGTACATAGTGCTTTTCAGATTCGTATTACATCTTAATAAAAAATTCAAATGTTTAAGTGAGGCACAACAAACTGTACAAAAAGAAGACAGACTCACAGCAGTATCAAAAAGGATAGCAACGGGGTTCTCTAAACGAATTAATTAAATACCACAACGTGGTTATGGTATATAATGAATCACGTGGTTATGGTATATAATGAATCACGTGGTTATGGCATATAATGAATCACGTGGTTATGGTATATAATTAATCGTGCATCTCATATTTGAGATGCAGTACTAACACAGCAGGCTACGCACTGTAAAATCACTCATGATATAGCCTAATATATAACGACTAAGGCTGCGATCCCTTCAACTTGT
The DNA here is from genome assembly GCA_034694885.1 of Buchholzia appendiculata. Lineage (NCBI taxonomy): Eukaryota > Metazoa > Annelida > Clitellata > Enchytraeida > Enchytraeidae > Buchholzia > Buchholzia appendiculata. The sequence goes on along the minus strand of JAQFYQ010004105.1, from coordinate 8,629 downwards.
ATGTGTACGCACAATCCATGGCAGTCAACAATACACAGCAAACAATAACCTATACACACAGTGTATACACACAGTTACATAAACACATGTAAACACTATACACACAGTTAAGAGAATCTGGAGGACATAATCTGCCAGGGATATTAACCACGATCTACCATATTTCACTTCAGGCCACAATCAGACGCCTAGTTTACGTTCCTTAACTCAATTAAGATACCAAAACCTATCACAATATCAGCTTATAAATAGGCCAATTTAAACCTCAGTGATTCGTCAAGTACCACAGAGTCGTTAAACAATGCAGGATTTCCCAATCATCATCATCATTTATCTTCCAGCTTGACATTGTAAACAAATAGCACTATAGGGTTCATTAAATCGGGTTGCATGTCAACAAAATATTTCCCTCCATGTACAATCAAAACCATAAAAGTACTGAGCAAAAAAGATATACTGCAGAAAACACTATACTGAATGTTCGAAGCAACTAGAACACATCCAAATATGTATATTTCATAAATATCATCCACACAGCTAAATATTGAGAAATGCATGGTGTAATATAATAGATTGTAGCTTATTATATTTACACAAAATATTTACAAACTAATAAAATGCAGCAGCGAAATGCAACTACTCTGAAAAAGCTACTTTACAGTACGTATTTCCATATGATACTAGATTGACGCGAGAATAAACAGTACAGCATAGAACAGGCATAAGCAAATCACAAATGAACAGAAATACTTTGATTACATAATAACACACGCAGACCTATAATGATAAAATATTCGAGGCCAAAAAATAGCAACATCATAAAATATGGGTAATCGGGTCAAAGAATTTTGTTGCCGAAGTGTCCGCTCCTAACTAATTCAACGAAAGATGCAAACACTAATTCGAAAGAAGCCAGAAGGCGGATGACAAATGCATAAATAGTAAAATCTTTCATTCAGTCAAAGAAAGATTTTTCTAATTGTAATAATTCTTCCAATATTTCTAAGTGTAATAATTCATTTACTCTGCATAATATGCTCACATCACACCTTCACACCATTATAACATCATTAAAATTCTTTTATAACAAAAAACTATTTAGCTGTCGTTTAGTTATGTAACAAGTATTTATCCCATAATCATTTAACTAATAGATTATTTAATTTAATATGAAATCATGAAAGTAAAATAGCATCAATAACCATAAATAAATGTAACTAAACTGTTAAAAACGAAAGACAATGCACTTGACTACACAATTGATAAAATAAGTCTTAATCTTAAAAAGGTTTTTAATGATTGAAATCGTCTGGTTATATATTAACTGATCATAGTCATAAGTAAATTTATATATGGCAGCGTTCAGAAAGTTAGCCATGCAAGAATAAAATGTTCAGCAGTCAGCTTACTCTGCCTCTCTACAAGGCAATGACCCTAACACAGAGACAGCATTGCCCAGTTGTACCGCCATCGATACCCTCTGCAGTAAGAAGCTTGGCTTAGAAAGTTTCAGTCCCTCTACATTCAATTAATTACTACTAATAATTATGATAAAAAAATACCAGTGAAATTAATAAAACACTAAAAATATTAAATATGTTTAATAATAACATAATTAGCTTTATATGTTATATCTGCCTGTAAAAAATTCAACATAACATTCTCTGAACAGAAATATTTAATAAACAAATATGTATAAGAAATTAAGTTAACTCAAATTTAATAAATAATTTACAAAAGCACTAAATTTACTAACTGAATTCTGCCTGCAGTTGTATTAGTACTTATTGGGGTCCTACAAAACTCTATCACTCAAATTTAAAAAACTTTCCTTATTACAAAATGCTTAACAATTCAATCGTCTACAACTGTATATCTGAGAGTACAGTGGAACAAGAAACTATGAGATACTGACGAATAATGAGAAAAAAGTCTGAGAAGGCAAGTTGGAATAACAAGAAAATAACGTATTGTTAAATAGTGTCAGAAAGTCTCACTAGAAATCCCTGTGAAGAAGAACTAGACCAAACAAATTGAATCAATTAAGATAAATACTAGATTCATAAACGACTCATTGTTGTCCAACACGCAGTATGGCCAAAGTTTGAACATAAGCTTAATAACTAGTCAAGATGACATATCTAATAAAGACAGTATTTATGTGAACTACCTGTGATTCATTATAATTACTGCTCAATATTGTCCTGTATATAAGTATGTACTGTCCTTATGTGATTAATTAAAGATGTATATACTAAATAAACTGGATTAATTAAGATTGTCGAGGAAGGAAGAGAAATATATTCGTACTTGAACACCCGACCGCTGAACATAAAGCAATGTTGAATTGAGCACGCAAAGTAAAACGTAACTACAACATTTCCATTGTCAAGGCTACATTACAAAAACTAAGCTTAAAAACAGATTCTAGCACTGAGAATGCTTCTGCAGACAATCAGAACAGATTCATAGCTAACTTTTACACACCAGAAAATAAAGTCAAATAATGTTTACAAATACCCTTATTACATCATACGAATAATACAAGCTGATAAGAAGAGTTGCAGCTAGTTCTCAAGCTAATCTTAGCTTATTTTGGAAAAATTAAAAAATCAAAACCTCCAACTTAGAGTAAGGTCAGTAGGGTTGGGCTAGAGTTGGAGGTAGGGTGGGGCCCCTGAGAATGGTTGGGGTTAGGATTAGGGTTTGATTCTCAGGAATATTGAATAGGATTATCTTGGGAACTAGCTGTAAGTGATAAGAAACAAGAAAAGAAGCTGACAAGAAACTTCAGTATAAACTTTCTAAAATTCAACATAAACTTTCAGTGTAAGTTTTTGCTGTATAAGGCACGGTTACACTGGCTGTGATACGATACTGCAGTCTACGCATTCATGTCTGATAGAGTTGGTCGCCAAGGAATGAAAAGTAACTTGAATCTTTAATTATTCTAGTTGTACATTAATTAAACTGTACAATAAGGTTTGCAGAGACTGAGAGAGAAAGAGATTCACAATAATCAGTATCAACAGAAAGCATTACAGAGTACATATTTTTCATTATACATGTATAAGAACATTTATGAAGGAATAATATCACATTGGGATAGTTTATACGAATTAACCTATAAGTGATTTGTTTAATATGCATTCATAATGACCCATTTTAGAAAGGAAATCATGGGCTGTATGGGTTATTCATTAAAGTCTACCGATCTCCCGGTATTGAGTGTGTGAAAGTATTGGGTGTGTTCACAAAATCACTCCTAATCTGCACCATATCTAATCTAATCATTATCTAATCAGCAGCTGTAATAAAAACGCACAGCAGGCCAAAAACTTCGCAAAAGAAATGCATTCTTACATACACATAATCGTGCGAGTGTTTCTGATCCGAATCGAACTATGAATTAAACATCAGATAAGATCGTAGAAAAATTCAATAAAGCAGCGTACAATCGTACCATACACACACCGAGACACACATACTGAGACACAAGCACATACACACACACACACATACACTGAGACATACACACACATACTGAGACACACATATACACACACATACTAAGACACACACATAGTCTGCTTACAACGATTTCTGGCATTGTACTACAGTTTGCAGCTAATGATATATGACGTTGATCAATATTGATGGAGATTTCTGCAGACTTCACAAAAAATCACTTACTACAACAACATGTTTGAGAAAGAGAAACATGGTACAGATATGTGCAGACAAATAAGTAGTCATGATGATGATGATGATGAGTGCTCTGTCCGAAGACAGGTCCTGGCGATAAGTAATCATACAAGTAGGCATACAAGTAGGCATACAATAGGAATACAAGTATAAGTATGCTTACAGTAGGCACATATAAGTATAGACATACAGAAGACATACAGTAGGCGCATAAGTCGGCGAGAGAGTTACACATTACATATCATAAACGACTTGGTTTAGAATTGCAACAAGTCTCCGCATCTGGCAGTTACACATAATACAGATCTAGTACGGATCGTTCGGCATAGCAATGCTTTACTCGACACAACTTCTGACTTCACTCGGAAATCGATTAACTTTAAGAACTGTATCTCTAAACTAGATACTAGTAAGTATATTCATTGTTCATCATAACTGAACTCTGCAACAGATTGGAAGCAAAAGGGAGAAGAGACACGTGTAAAGATGAACACCAGCCTGCTTCATGACTGAAATGTACATCAGCTCAAGCATCAGCCCGCTTCATGACATACATCAGCATAAGCATCAGTCTGCTTCACGACCCACATCAGCTCAAGCACAAGCCTGCTTCATGACCTACATCAGCTCAAGCACAAGCTTGCTTCACAACTTACATCAGCTCAAGCACTACACAATCAGACCTGGTACATGTATTCATATTCAACGTTCACTTGTGCTTCATTCTGATCAATTTATTTGTAATAACTACATGATTTATTATGAACACATAATGAGAATACATTCCTTACTCAATATTGTATTGACACAATATCATCACTGTATAAACATTGTATCGACATAATGTTATAATTGCACAGACAATGAATGAAATTGGCAGAACGTTACAAATACATTAGCACAGTAAGGCGTTGTAACAACTAGCACGTAACAGCTTGAACGCTATCAACAGATTCAGCACATGTATAACAACAGCAGCAACCGCTTGAGAGAAAGATTCAAACCAAAGAGCAACGACATTGTTCCACGTTGTTGTTGTCATCAGACAACCGAGTCTGAACCATCGATAAGGACGTATGAGGAGCGCGAAGAGCTGGCAGGCAACGCGCTGATCTCTGCGTCGCTCAGTGTACGGATGCAGTCTTGCTCGTCTGAACTTGTGCTTCCTACACGGACAACCAGAGAAATACAGGTTGACGCGAGTGCGTACATTTTTACAATGCATAAACAACATTGCCCTACCTAAGTTACTCCTAAACCATACTAACCAATGTTACTATCCGTGGTATTTCAGCAGAATGTCCGACCTCAATCTCGTCAGAAATTTTGAACCTTCGCCATCCATCCACCTCTCTCCAGTTCGTTCGACCCTCCGCATATTTTTCACAAATCCCTAGATGCACACGACCCAAACACAAATTGCACATCGGCTACTAATTCAAGTATAGTCAGGTCGGCCACTTTCATACAGACCTTCCTCTCTAGCCTTTATGATGCAGGGCATCGAACACCTCCAGTCTAAAATCTTGAATATCTGCAAAATCACCTACCTTCAAAGGTTTTACACGGATAAAACTTGTATTATCAAAAATAATTCAAAAATTATAACACACTAAATATTGTACACACTTTGTATATTTATATTATACTACTCGATTACAAAAAGGGTCGGTAACGCTTCTGTGAATTAATAGAAAAAAAGAACAAACCATTAGGCAATGATTTTTTGGATGCTGCGATGGATGCTTTGTTTGAACCAACAATGAAATCAGAAGACTGCGAAACAAAAACAAAATAGAATTATAATTAGATTACAAAACAGTACAGCAGTCAGTTAATATAATAGTATACCATTAAGTTAAACTCCTTTAGTTAACAAACTCTTTTAGTTAACAAACTCTTTCAGTTAACAAACTCTTTCAGTTAACAAACTCTTTTAGTTAACAAACTCTTTCAGTTAACAAACTCTTATAGTTAACGAACTCTTTCAGCTAACAAACTCTTTTAGTTAACAAACTCTTTCAGCTAACAAACTCTTTGAGTTAACAAACTCTTTCAGCTAACAAACTCTTTTAGTTAACAAACTCTTTTAGTTAACAAATTCATTCAGTTAACAAACTCTTTCAGTTAACAAACTCAGTTAACAAACTCTTTTAGTTAACAAACTCTTTTAGTTAACAAACTCTTTCAGTTAACAAACTCTTTCAGTTAACAAACTCTTTCAGTTAACAAACTCTTTCAGTGCACATAAATGCAAGGTGACTTGAAAAGATTCCTGTATTTTGAGCTTAGCTGTATCTCCAGCTTCATGGTCAACGCTTACTTCTAAAACTCTGAGATGATTAAAAATTACAGTATTTAATGCCTTCTGGATGGAACATTGCTGGGCACTGATCCCCCCACCACAGTCTTCAACCTGATATAGTGCAACGTTCACCTAACTGGAGCCAGAGTGCTAGGTAAACACATCAGTTTACTACCCAACCAGTTTTCAGCTTTTAATCAACTTATAAGTAACAGAAGTGGCCGAGAATGAAACACAAATTTAACCGATATTAATACCACAAACACAGCCTGGTCCAGGAATTGAACCTATGACCTTCAACAAACGAGGCAAGTTGTTACCTGACTATGGCCATTCCGAGATGATTAAAACATGAAAAAACCACGGAATTCTGAAACGCCCTGAAGCTTTGAGACTCAGTGTCGGAATAAAATGGAAAACAAGCATGATAGTTTGGATATACTTCTGTCAGTGAACCAAACCCAAACGTATTTATTATTTATATTTATTCATCAGTACAGAAAATGTACTATTTACTAATATTTATTTATGATTAAAGAGAATGAAATACAACACGCTACACCATTATTGGAGCAGTATGAAATAACTCTGTTACCATCATGAGATTGCAAGAAGACATTTATTCTCATCTATAATCAAAAACAACAAGCAAATACTGTTAATAATCACAAAGAATCACAATAACATACAGGAAGTGTATTGATATAAGCAATAGTAATACCTGATCATCTGAGTAGGGTTCAACTACCAGAGAAGGAAAAACACCTCTAACCCCGTCAACCTCCCCTTCCCACCACCCATCATCCACCCCATCATGTGGGGGCATGGCGGTGACCAGTATGAGTTGACCCTCTCTGAAGTTGAGTTCACCCTCGCCCATTGCCTCGTAGTCATAGAGTGCCCTTACCCAATACTCTCCATCGTTAGTGTCTGGCGAAACACAACATGAACAATAATCATAATCACAAAATAAACAATAAATTTACCGAAATAAATGATTAATTACATTTAATTATCAATTCATAATCATAAACTGCTTATTAATTAAAAATAAATAAATAAACTATCATAAAATAGTTATTAATTATAAATAAAATAAATAAGTGTACCTTAATTCTCTGCTCAAGCAATCATTTGTTTATTAAATCCAAGTATGATACTAATATACTAATATACCAATGGTAGGATTTGTTCCAAGCAGAGTGTAACGGAACATTTTCATAAACTTCTGGAGAAACTAAGCAATCCACGAAAATTAAACTCATACAGGAAAAAATGTATATACATTATAAATTACATTTTAATTACATGAACAACATTATTCCATTTAATGCTCTCTCTCTCATCATCATATACATTAATTTGGAAACGTCTAGCCTTTGCTGACAAGAAAAAATGATGTTAAACTTCGACAAACAACCAAACAACAAATAAATGCAATTCAAACAGAGTACATACCTGACTTATGGGACGATGCTAAACTGTTGCGAAGAGCCGGATCTGACTTCAGTTCGGCTCTTGTCAGACCGTCGCCGATCCGCAGACAAGCCGAACCGGCTCGGTACGTTGGTAAGCCGTTGTCTACGTTCATCTCGTTGGCGTCGATGTCATCGCAGTCGTCCGCGGGGTTCCAGATCTTGATGTAGTTCTCCGGGACGAGTCCTTCCTGTCCGGAGCAATTCTTGGCCTACAGGAAACAAATAACATAGTTATACATAAGCCAATAGGTCTATAATTTAAAGTAGCATCATAACGACTAACATAACTATACTGTATATTACACTTCATCATCATCATCATTATCTACCTGGGTTCACATTAGATAGATATATATCTAATGAAAACTTATCCGTGTTCGACAAGTCTACGATCAACTGTGTTTCTAGGTAATGATTTGCTGGCACCAAACCAGTTCTTAACCGCGCAGAAGCGGTGGTACAGCGAGCTAGAGTTGAGTCCACCGAGTCGCATGGTTTTGTCAGAAAAAGACCCAATCAGAGGCAGCCTGAAAAGCACCGTGACCTTTGAATGTTTAGTTCAGTCTAAATGCAGCAACGGACATGTTGATTTTGTCACGGAGATAAAAATTAAACGCCTGAGGAGAAGCGACACAGATACTACTTATCAAATCTTTTCAAATTCTGTCTTAGCCATTGGAATAATGAGACATCTGCTACGTCAACATTATAATCATTATTATTATTATTTCAGCCATTCGTAACACGTACAGATTTTAAATAACAGAATTGAAATCAGAGGCGTTTTATAAATTATGTTCCATAATGCTAAGATTAGGTTATGTTTGATCATACTTTCATGATGTCACGCTAATTCTAGCATGATCCAGATACTTGAAAGCAAGCTACAAGTTTTAACAGGATAATTCAAAAGATCAATGATGACACTTATAACAACAGAGATGAGTGAGGTGATGATGACAATTTGATTGTTCAAAGAAAACAAACCCTCAGCCAGCCGTCGCCCTCACCATCCGCTACTATTTCCAGATGTTCATTCTCCCGTATGCTCAGCTCATCGTCATTGACAGCCTGTACAACAGAATGCATCAAGCATTGAAGGCCTGTACAACACAATGCATCACGCATTGAAGGCCTGTAT
>JAQFYQ010004104.1:0-10140 GCA_034694885.1 Buchholzia appendiculata | reverse complement strand
CAAGGTAATGCGGTGATATGAGTTGGGTGAGGTGGAAGATGTATACATATCATAGAATTTCATCTATTTTGCCATCTTACTACAAAAAGTTATTAAATTTGGTGGAATCTCGACGAAGTTCTTGCAAACACGATTTTGCTTGGTTTTCTATGAGACATGGTGTATATAGTTCTTCTGATTGTTATTATTCTTTGTCTGATTGTTACGAGGAATCCTAGCCGTTTACAAGCATCCTTTGCACAGGACTTGTTATTGTTTTGTGTTCTTGATATGTCTCCTGTACCGATGTTTATGAGCACTATGAAGTTTATGTTGTTTTATGTCGTGCTGTTTCTTTATTGCACGGTGCAATATTTGCACAGTCTTGCGCAGTCTGTGCGCAATCTGCGTGCAGTGAAGCTTTAACATTTTTTTTACCGTGTGACTACATACAGAGTTTCTTCGCAGCTACATTTATTCTGCTTTCAGAAATTAATTAGTTATTGGGAAATTGCTAAGATCTATGTGATTGCTGTTGGATTAGATCATCATAATCGTCATCATCTACATTTAGCATCAATTTTTTCCTTGAAGGTTTAGTCTCCAACAATAGAAATTTTCTCATTTTATTCAAGAGATGAATATGAATTGTTACTCGATCTATGCAAATTAATTTGTTTCATGTGCATTCGTTGTACAGCATGTGTTCATTCGTTGACTTGTGTATTGCAGGCTTGAGGAGCAAAGGTCAGCGGATGGATTTGCTTTTCTCTTTTCCTCTTTCACAAGACAGTCTTTTGAACGAAACAGCTGTTTTGCTCAGCTCAAGTCTAAGTACCCGGCTCTAGTCGAGTTGCCGGACGGTGCAACAGGCAGCCGACTTATATTTGCTCATCCAACAAAAATTCCGTTAGTATTCAATTAGTTTTCGGTGTTATTTGATTGGGTTTTGTCATCTTTATTTTGTAGAACATAGCAGTCTGTAGATAGAGATGGTTTGGTTGTGTGTTCAGCGAAAGACTGGTGCTTATTTGATTAAAGCAGTTGCTGGTAGTCTGTTGTGACTAGTTTTTAGCGTGTCAGATATGGCAAGACTCGTATACAGTGCGAATAAGACAGATGTGAAGAAGTGTGAACTGAATACTGAAGTGCTCAGGATTATGTTTTGTGGCAAAATCTCACCTGATATGTGGTACCTCTAAACCTATTGAACACCTTGAAGTGTTGACATAATATGATCTCACATACAGAAACTAGATAATTGCAATAGCAGTTTTACCTCGAAGTGTTTTTTGCTTCTGAGGCAAAAGAGTTTAAAGGTTAGTTAAGACACGATTTAATGATTGTATTTGATGATGGTCGTGGTGCGTAATGGGCTGTAAATGTATTACAATTCTGCATTGTTTGGATTAATCGATTACTGTGCTATGGTTTTTGAAGGATTTGAAATGATTAATGATTTATGATTTGGTAGCATTTGATGTTTGTTATACCACTTGAAAGATGTGGACTGTAGATGTGTGGACTCTAAATGTATGGATTATGGACTGTAAGTCGCAAGACATCGACTTTACGATTGAAATTTTAAGTTGGTGCCATAAGTCGTATATACATATTCTTGTTTTATTTGCCATAATGTATGTACTGTGAATATTTTATAGTAATATGTTCAGTAGTTGAATATGCTATCTGATGTAGACTAAAGGTGGAACTTATCTGGGAGTTGGACTCGTCAGCTGGATCATCTGTTGTCCCAGCCGTCAGTGCAGTCTTGCATGACTTAGGACAGGGTAACTATTTAACCGACTCTCCTGTTCGTTCAGATTTTATGAATGATAATATTTATGTAAGTTCAGTGATGCGTGACTTGGAGACAGATAAACCAAGCTTGTTTATATGTGAATGAATGATTCCTGGTTCCTGCATTTGAGGGAAGGTCAGAGAGAGGAAATATGATAGTAATACTGAAATATAATACTGAAATATAATACTGAATCAGCTAGGGGTATGAGGTGAGCGCTGGTGGTATCAAATTGGCATCCTGAATATGTAAATACGTATGTGATGTGTTGGAATACTGAATGTTTACTCATTAAGGTTGCAATTCTCATTCAGTACATTTTATGTATTGATATATTTTTTTATTTTATACCATCTTGTTATTTCGTCCTTCCTAAGGCATGCACCATTGTAAATTATACAAGTATTTATTTAGATTATAATGATTTTATAAATTCAAATTAATTATTTTAAAAGATAACTCATTTCTACATGGTGATTTGCTTAGACATATAGTGATTACATATAGCAAATTAATATTGTACAATATATATAGTTCATGATCATGTGCATATATAATTGTATGTTCTTGTATGTATACATGTGGCTCATTCTTAACACTAATTTCAAACAATGAAATAAATCTGAAATATGGAAAGTATTAAAACTTGACGAGCAGTATTAAGTGTACAACCTGTGAACAAGTAATAACAGTTCTTAGTTGTACAATTGATGCACAAAATGTGCACTTGTGTGTACATTGCACAAAGTGTGCACTTGTGTGTGCATTGCACAAAGTGTGCACTTGTGTGTACATTGCACAAAGTGTGCACTTGTGTGTACATTGCACAAAGTGTGCACTTGTGCGTACATTGCACAAAGTGTGCACTTGTGTGTACATTGCACAAAGTGTGCACTTGTGCGTACATTGCACAGTGTGCACTTGTGTGTACATTGCACAAAGTGTGCACTTGTGTGTACATTGCACAAAGTGTGCACTTTTGTGTACATTGCACAAAGTGTGCACTTGTGTGTACATTGCGCAAAGTGTGCACTTGTGTGTACATTGCCGTGCACTTGTTTACATTGCAGATGACTGCGAAGAATTGAGGCACATCGTGGAAGAGTTTACTCGAAACGTGGAGAGCGTGAAACCGACAAAAGCGATTGAATTTCTCATATCTATGTTTCTAGAGGAACATTGATCTTCTATGTTTATCTATTCAGGTTGTTATGTGCTACGAATCTTCGTCAATTGTGCATTAAATTTTGATCTTGTATAAACAGTTTATGGACAGTTCTTTGTATTATTTATGTTTCATTGTTCTTTATAGAAAGACGTTTGGAAAATGTTTTTCAAGTATATTTTTCATGCAGACCCTTGTCTCTTGCGTTGAACAGAAATAAATTCAGACAACCGTATTTAAGGGGCATTTAAGGGGCGGGTCGACGTCTGCAGATCTTGTCAAATTAAAATTGTTCTGAAGATGGTGGATGTATTGGTTGCATCCATGCCTCTCCTCCTACCACACTTGGCAGAATTTTTTTTTAGTAGACCATCGTCTTGTCTTTCCCTTTCCCTCCCTTTACCCTCCTTTTTACCCTCCCTTTCCTCCGAATGAAAACCTTTAAAAAGACAGTTGAACACTTTTCGATGGCAAAAATATTTGGAATTTTCCGTATGGGTCCGAGTTCAGACTCATGGATAACGTATTGTAAAGTACTATACTGTAGTTTAGTAGAAATGCTACACTTGGTTAATTAAAAACGAGTGGATCACACACAACCATACACGACCATCGCTGTTATTTTATACATTGGCTTTTTTGAATTATGAGTGAAACTTGTAACGTTCCAGTAATAAATATGCAATGTTCAAGAAGAGTTGCCATTCTCCAGTGTTGCTGCTAATTTAATCAATGTAAGCTCTGTTTGTGTTCGCTGTTAAAGTTTGATCTGTTTTAAAGTTGAAATTTTTTGTTATCATGATGTGAATCCTTTTTGCTGTACATAACAAAATATGCATTGTAGACAAGGTATCAACGTTTTTGTCTTCAATTATTAGTTAGATAAATCACATGCTGGCCAGTCGTGTAACTTACTCATTTCCATACACCAAGTATCATTACTATTTAAACTGGCAGTGTCCACAATGAACACCTAAAACAAATTATTTTGAACCAATATTTTTATTTAGAAATTATTGTCTGCATAAGCACCATTGCACTAAATCCGTTTTAGCTGTGATATAGTTGGTCTTTTCAAATATTCTAGATTTACAAACTGAGATATTATCTAAACTGTACTCATATGGCCTCCAGTTGTCTTTTCCGCTGGCTTTAGATCATTCTTATACTGTTTCTCACACTGTTCAAGTCTTGTATTTAGTATAGTTCTTATACTGTTTCTCACACTGTTCAAGTCTTGTATTTAGTTCTTTACGTTGGATTCTAGTATACAGGCCTTGGGCTTTGTCGTAGAAATTACAGGTTTTTATGCAACATTATCGAGATGTGATTCTGTGTATACATAGCACCGGCTGTGTATTTAATAATTATTATGCAAACCGTAAATAGAAGCATATATATATATTCCTATTGTCATCCCCATTCAGAATTAGAAACTGGCATCCAAATAAATCTTTTCAAACTTTCGGTCACAAACAATATTATTCAATAACAACAATTCGCAAAATAAATGTTTCATAACAACAATTCAGTTGCATTGTTCTCTCTCTTAGATGTTAGTTAACATGACCTGTTAGAAACTGTCAATATTGCTTTCGACTCTTTGTCACCTCATGCTGCTGTATATCACTCATGTGCAGACTCTTGTGAGTCTTGAGGTGTGCGAAATTCTGAAGATCCTGGAGCTGGAGCAGATTGAGATTCTAGAGATGTGTGCGAGTCTGGAGCTGATGGCAAGTCAGGATCTGCGTGAACCTCTGACTGTTGTTCCGCTGGTTCTGATTGAGAATCTGCACTGGTTTCTGATGTTGCTTGTGATTCCGTAGGTTTATGCCGAACCTTGTAGATGAGCATTGTCAACAAGATAGTCGCACCTGTAGTCAGGGACATCTGCAGCACAATGTTAAAGATAATTATTATTATTGAACAACACTCGAATTTGGCATCAACTAGAATAGTCATGTAATGTTGTAATATTAATATTGTTAATATTAACTGATCAATAATGGTTGGATATATAAAGAACAGTTTTGTGCTTAACGTACTGAGAACAGATTTATTATGATATAGTTTATAGCAGCAATAATCTATGCATTTTATTATTCAGTATCTGCTCATTTGTAAATGAAGCAATGAACTTATAAATATTGATGCCGAGAAGGATATTATGTAAATGTCAAAAATCTGCAATTTGATATTTAGTACATATTGTATGTAATTTATCTGTAAGCAATTACTCAATTTAATCGTTCTACAGTCAATCATTTCAAAAGCACATAAATTGTAATAATTACTATTTTTAGTTTGACAATGTGAGGTTACTTACATATAAAAGCAACTTATACTGGGAGAGGATGTATAGGATATAGATCCTGTAGAGAGCTAGCGTGCAAGGCAAGAACGCTTCTTCCCTCGGGGAATTCAGACATCTATAGATAAGCAACAAACAATTGTCTAAAGCTGAGATCAGTCTAATTGTTTCCTAAACTATTAACTAATCTACGACGATGATGATGATGACGACGATGATGATGATGATTCAATTAGTGACACTGGCATGGATGAAAGTTACATTTTCATACTCATAAATGGAAGAAGCTAGCACCCAGGCCCTAGTTAATATGACTAATATATCTGTTAATATCACTTATTAAATTTAAGATTTTAAATTTTCCAACCCATTAAATTTTCCAGTGCAAGCAAGTCTAAACAGTATATTGAAATTATATGTAGTGAAATTATTAACAGACTTGTAGGGCTCACAACATGTATTCTTATTACCCATTATTATCTTATTATTCTTAAAACTCTTGTTATCCTTTCGAGTACAATTTTCAAATACTTGCGCTCATGGTTGTTAAGCCCATTCTTTATGAGATACACATCACTCCAGGCTTATCTTATAAGGGCTAAATGAACCCTGAGTATAAATGGATCAAAACAATGCAACCAAGGATTGCATTGTTTTGATAATCATAGAACAAAGGCAATAATAAGTATTTTATAACAAATTAATATAAATGTCATTACATTGGTTTATTACCTGGAGTATAGATGTGTAATGAGAGAAACGTTGTTGCTCATTAGAGCAGGAGGCACGTTCACTTTGTGCCATATGGCAGGATCCACGTGCACGCCCTCCTCAACTAGACACGCCAGATTGTACAGCCCCTGCAATATAGCAACATACTCAATATTGCAGCAGACCAGAACGTAAGGAAATTAATTTATGCATTAGATTAGATCTTGATTGAAATGCAAACTTCTAGCAGACATCACTTTATTCTTCGTTTACAATTTTTCGTCTGCCACCATTTAAGATCATCAGAAAATGCAGGACAACATCATCAACGTTTTATGACAGTTTTTCCTTGTCTGGAAGGCTGGAAGCGTTAGATGTCTCCAAGAATGGAAATTTTCTCTCCACAGGCCAGGATCATTTGCATCCTCAGCACTCAGTTTATGATATCTAATTACATGTTCCTTCCTGTACACTAACCAATTCCGAATCCGACCATGAACATCAAGATTCAAACAACAGCTTTCAAGATTAAACATTTACGTATATAATATTAGATAGACATTACTGCAGTCAGCTAGAAGCTTCGACTGAAAGGTATCCAACCTGTGGATCGCCTCTAAGAACAGCTCGACTGTACAGATCAACCGCTGCCTGCATGTCACGTGATCCATAGTGATAGTCGGCCATTTTGTTTAGTGCTGAAATAGAGTAAAAAACAAATATGCTAACTAAAAATAATGAAACAGAATAAAAGAATTGATCGCATATTACTTCTAATCAAAATTAAAGTGCTAGCCTAGACTTCTTAGGCTGTCTATATTGTTGAAGCCGAATTGAAGACAAACCAGCAGGATTCCTTTATGAATGATTTTTTTTCTTCTATTTTTTCTGT
This sequence comes from Buchholzia appendiculata, assembly GCA_034694885.1. NCBI lineage: Eukaryota > Metazoa > Annelida > Clitellata > Enchytraeida > Enchytraeidae > Buchholzia > Buchholzia appendiculata. Next base: position 3,281 of record JAQFYQ010004104.1, on the reverse strand, counting down.
TTTTACAGTGAACAACTAAAGCAAACTTGCTGCCGAATCACCCCAAGTAAATATTCTGTTTAAGCATTAATACTTCTTGTCATCTAATCGACCCTTAAAAGTATCAATTTGTGTACAAACTTACAACTCACTTTCATTCTTTACTCGAAAGTATTAATTTTTTATTGCATTTTTAGTCTATGTTGAATTGCAGGTACTTTAACATTTATTTGCATCTATAGTATTTCCAAATATAAAAAATTCGAGAAATGCAGCTGTCCTTTTCAAATATATGTAATGTTGATGAAGCTACTACATTTAAAAATAAGGCTTAATACTATACTTTGGGATGAGGAAGCCAATGGAAGCCTGATTAATTACAGATAAGTGAATTATTAATAGAAACTGCGAGATAACTGAATTGTACTTCTTAGCGGTAAGCAACCAATTAAGCAACTACAACTATAACTGTAATTAATTAATTAATTTAAAACTTATTTAAGTACAATTAATCTACAATTAACATTTTGTACATCTTTCTATTGATAAATTATGCATCTACTTCTAGTTTTCATCTGCGTCTCTGATACCGCACACGGCACAGGCCAACATCGTTGCAAAAATATGACTTGCACATTAAAACATCACTAATTGTTTAAGTTACCAGAAGTAACATAATGATAACTGAACCAGTACATCATAATCGATGCAATTCAATACTTTCTGAAATAAATAGTAATTTATTAGCAACATTTTATTACACAGACCATATGTATCCACTTCATGCTGAGGCCTGAGTATCGACAAATTGTAATGCCTCCATTTGCATTCCTTCTCTAAAATTGAAGGAATCTGAAAATTTAACATACGATTAAATTAATAATTAAGTAAGTAAGTAAATTTGTAAATGCAAAAACTAATTTATCATGAATGAAATATAATCAACATTTTTTAAACACGTCATCCTATAACGTTTACTAGCAATTAAAGACAGTCAAGCGATTTATAATGGCTGTCAAATATTGATTACAAAGAATTCTATAAACATGCAGTATAATAAAAAATAAATACAGGCAGTCATTACTTGATATTCATCTAGTAGATAGGCAAGATTGAAATTTCCCACTTCAACTCCAGTACTGGCCGCCAGTAGATAATAGAACAAAGAAGCCATCCTACACACAAGTTAACCTGTCATATAAGCAAGAATATAAATTCTACACACGTAAAAACTGTACACTAGTAAACTGCTAACTTCACATACAATTATTAAAATCGATAAAGAATTAAATAAGTTAAGTTTCAAGCATGGGATCCAGCAAGTCACAGAGATATAGGCACAATTGATCAGTGATGTCAACAGTTGCACTGGACGAACTCTAAGATTCTAGAACTCCCCCATCAGTGTATCACACCGTTGAATCCACTTGAATTTGAACTGGAATCCATTCAAATTTGTTCACTAACTAAACCGGCTGGTGGATTATCTGCTTTCATTTGACTCGCAGCAACGCTTTGAACTGTCTGACTGTCGCTGCCAGGAGTACAATCAATAATATAAAAAATCATTCTTTGCCAGCCAACCACAATCTAAAGGAAGAGCAATGTATAGGGCCTACTAAACAGTTCTAATGAACGAGTAAACATTAACTTAAAAGAAAAACTAGCTAATCTATATGAAAGACAATGAGAGAATTCTGATGGAAGGTCAAGAACGAACAGCATTTGCTCCATATAGTCTGTCAAATGGAAGTCACTTGCTGCATTGAATTTAGTAATGACATGTAAATTGTAATAGCGAATAATAATTTCGTATTGATTCAAGCATGATAAACGCACACAAGTTACAAGGTTATACAACTATAAGCTTATGCGAAATGCTGATGATCTACTGGCACGACACCAGGGGTGTAGCCAGGATTTCATTTGGGGGGGGGGGGGTTGGAAGTCAAAAAAATTGACGACCTTTTTAAAAAATAAAAAAAAATTCGGGGTTTTTTTGACAAAAAAATCTTTTAACGACCTTTTTTTAACAAAAGATATTATTTCGGGGGGGGGAGGTTTGACCTAAAAAAAATTGCAACGACCTTTTTACAAAAATTTCTTCAAAAAACATCATGAATTTTACGAAAAAAATTCGGGGGCAAACCCCCCCCCCCCTTAAATACGGCCATGCACGACACGACACGTACGTCAGCTTCACAGTAGGTTCGGTAATGCTAAACTGATAATGCAACCTTACATAAATCATATAAAGGCTTGAAAGTATTACAACACTGTCTGAAATCATTCTGGCAGGGAGAAGTCCACTAGCTGGACCAACTGGTTTATTATGTAGGCCCTATTTATTAGTGGCGCCTCACGCGATTTCACTTACCAGTTTTGTTGACGATAAGTTCTAACACCGTTCGCAAGAATCTGACCAATGGAAGGGTTCTGTTCTGCCACCAGGCGTGCCCATCTGCAGGGAACAAAATAATTCTAGGATTGAACTATTAAATACAGTCAGCTATGCAGCATTTATTCGTTATAAAAAATATAAAATTTAAGCAACATATTCTGATTTTTGTTGAAGTGTTTAATGTTAATGTAACAAGAATAATTTTTACGTACATGTGTTAGCTAAGTACTTAGCTTCACAGAAAATGGATTTTGTATAATATTATGTTAAATCTTGAAAAAATTAAATCATACAAAATAAATTGTACCATAATTAACTTTTGCATGCAATGCATCCAAGCGTGCTGCATTTGATCAAATTACACATAAAAATACATACATAACAGCCAGGTTTGGATTTCTCACTATACTTGGATGACCCCTCATGTTGTACAAGGCGACAAGAATGCTGCATTCAAGCTGACCACGCTTCGCCCCGTCTGATATATGAGGCCAAGCCTTGACCTAATGCAAGCAACAACAAAATGACAAACACAAAACAAAATAAATCTAGCTGAAAAATAAACATGGCTGAAAATACTACATTTGTCGAATATCTGATGAATTAAGACAATTAATTTATGTTTTAACAGAAAATTGATAATAAATCAATTATTTAATAGTTTATTTTTTATTAATATCATTGTCATTTGTTAACCTGGAATGAGTTTTAGTTCTAAGCCTCAAACCAAGGATTTAAACCATAAAGACTTCTCACGCAGTGTATTAAAGTAAAGGAGAACCGAATTGTCCATGTCAAAAGCAGTAATTTTAGCCAAGACATATTAACTTTATGAAATATGCCTGGGTTGCAAAGGGGAGGGGGTTGCTTCCCGTCCACCCGACCCTTGCAACCGAAAAGG
>JAQFYQ010004103.1:0-10141 GCA_034694885.1 Buchholzia appendiculata | reverse complement strand
CAAGAACCACCAGTTCTCTGATGTATGCTGGCGACCGTGAATGAAGTGCCTTGTAGACAGTCAGGCACAGTTTGTAGATGATGTACTGTATTTCTGATGAATGATTCGCACGTTGTTTTACTTACTGTAGCTGATGCAGCGCATTCAGTACTTGTGTACAATCTAGTGTTTGGCCTTGGAAGATTTACATACTTACTGTTATGTTTTAGTAATCATTTCAAGAAGTGATTTTTGAATTGGATAAATAATACACATGTTAATTAATCTGCTGTTTCTCTGCGACTTGTTGTGTTGGGTGCTGGAACGCATGAGCCAAGTGGCTAGTGTTAGGCACTCGTCTCCAACACTGCAGCAGAGCTCTGAGCTACTGCAAGAATTGCATTGGCTTCCAATCAGTCAAGGGATCACGTTCAAACTCTAATCAGTCAAGGGATCGCGTTCAAACTAGCCATAAGAACTTTTACATCTCGTAATCAATTTGCTCCTCTGTATCTTTCTGAGCTACGTTCTGACTACTTACTTAGCCGTGCACTTCGATCATGTGATAGAGGCCTCTTGAAAGTTTCATGTTTTGAGACACAGTTTAGCGCACATGGCTTTAGGGTTGCTGTTTGTTCCTGGCACATGAAAGGAATTGGGTGGAAAAATTAGCCAGACCTCATCGTTTGCTACCTTTAAGCGGAATGTTAAAGCACATTTGGTCGATTCTGCATTTGACAGCACAGTACTAGCACAGTACTTTTCCATGCCTCCGATTCGGCTCTTCTAGTTGAAACCTGTGCGTGTTATCATGTTTTGTATTGTATTGTAATTGCATCTTAGTACAACTATCTAGGAGTATTGTATTGCAACTGCATCTTAGTACAACTATCTAGGAATAAAGTTTGCTTGTTTTCTTTAATTGACAGTCAGGAACTGCCACAGAGAAAAGATGCTAGAAGAATATATTTGTCTCGGATTCATTGGTAGTTGTTTTGAGTTACGACAGCATTGTGATTTGTTGTGGTGTTTAGCTGCTCAAGACGGCGAGTGACGACGACTGGAGTATGGGTGACATCGTTCATACCCTCGTTAACCGTCGTCATGGTGAGCGCCATATTGCATACGCCGAGAGTCACGACCAGGCGCTAGTCGGGGACAAGACGTTGGCGTTCTGGCTCATGGACAAAGAGATGTACACACACATGTCCGTGCTCTCCCCAAAGACCCTCGTCGTGGACCGTGGTCTCGCCCTCCACAAGATGATTCGACTCATCACGCACGCACTCGGCGGGGAAGGCTACCTCAACTTCATAGGTATGCTGTACGACAGACTCGACAGTGTACTTGTGTATGACAGTGTCCTCATGTACGCGCAGTGTACGACAGTGTACTTGTGTACGACAGTGTACGACAGTGTACTTGTGTACAACAGTGTACTTGTGTACGACAGTGTACGACAGTGTACTTGTGTACGACAGTGTACGACAGTGTACTTGTGTACGACAGTGTACTTGTGTACGACAGTGTACGACAGTGTACTTGTGTACGACAGTGTACTTGTGTACAACAGTGTACTTGTGTACGACAGTGTACTTGTGTACTTGTGTACGACAGTGTACTTGTGTACTTGTGTACGACAGTGTACTCGTGTACGACAGTGTACTTGTGTACTTGTGTACGACAGTGTACGACAGAGTACTTGTGTACGACAGTGTACGACAGTGTACTTGTGTACGACAGTGTACTCGTGTACGATAGTGTACTTGTGTACGACAGTGTACTCGTGTTTGTGGTAAGGTGGATAGAGTGATGTTCTTGATTGTTGTGGGTGTAGTTCACAGTGAGATCCTGATTTGCATTGATTCAACGTACAGTACCATCCAGAACAAGATTGTTAAGAGGTCGATAAATTTAAACGTCTAGCGAGTCACTAATTTATATGACGTAACATCGTCAACATTTAATGTCAGTTTTCCCTTATCAACAAGGGTTAGACATTTCCAGCAATGGCTTTTTTGCTCGAATCACTGTGCATCTTCAGTGCAATCTATTCCACTATTTTAATATAAGATCGCACATTTCTTTTCTGCTTCTAATTTCTCCTTTTGCCATTCCGCATGCAGGAGCTCGACGACTAATTTTTTTAATAGCGTGGACATATTTAAATGTGCATGAAAACGCATTGTTATATTGGCCTAAGGTATTTTCCGTGTGGTTAAGTAATTTTGGAGTACACGGTCAATTTTGGAGTCCATGCTGAATTGTTGTTTACAATGAGCAATGCAAATTGATTATGTGTATTTTTCAGATTCTACCAAATTTTAACTATAATTTTTATAGTTTGTTGGTTATTGGAGCTGCCTATTACGCTGACAGTGGTTAGCGGCTAAAACGTTAATGCATGCTGGCCAAAATTTTGCTAAAGGCTCTAAGGGTTGGCCGCGGTGTTTAGCGCTAATTCAACGGCTAGTGATTGTGTATAACACATATTTCAACGCATTTTTGTCACATATCGTGTGAGCTTTGCATCCGGTGGGTCGAACCTACATTTGAAAAATCACATCAAGTTTGACCACTAATTGTCTCATCAGTTAGTGACGTATATACCTATTTATGCAAAGTTATTCTTTAGCTCGTATGATTCTTTTCATTGGCCCCTTAGCAGTTTGAACATGGCACTGCAAAGCTTCTTTTAACTTACTTTAATGTGTCGCTATTTTGTTTCGCATTTGAGAAATGTCACGAATTGCTTATTCGCACATGTTTCCTGTATAAAGGCAACGAGTTTGGACACCCGGAGTGGCTGGACTTCCCACGCAAGGGAAACAAAGAAAGCTATCACTACGCTCGTCGTCAGTTCAATCTTGCTGATGATCCTCTACTCAAGTACCAGTTTCTCAACAACTTTGACACGGACATGAATGGACTCGAGCAGCAGTATGCCTGGCTGGCCGCTCCACAGGTAGCGACACAATTCGTATCTACTTGTCATCTGGTTCACTACTCGTAATATGATTCGTGGGTGTTGCATATAAAATTAAAATCAATATTAGTAGTGATGATTTGACTAGTTTATCGAATATTTAGCATTGATGATTGTGACTCGTTCGTCGGATATATGCTACTATTGGATTACTTTATGTATAGTATGTGTTTTATCTGTGCCAGTTTTTGGTTATGACCTGTTTTTGTTGCCATGAATATGTTCCATATGGTCAGTATTGATTCATTACATGCATTGGAGTTAGGAACCAGTTATTGGGTACGTCTGAAATATTTCACGCTTTAACGTAGTATTCGTTACTTGCAATTTATTGTTTATAACAGGAATATTTATTCTCCTATGTGTTATATTTCTCTTTAAAATCAATTTCTGTCTTGCAATTTATTCAATGTTGTAATGAATACTGTTGTCTGGTTGCATTCTCTTGTTTCCTTTAGCTGTTAACACAACTTTGAGAAATATATTACCACCTTTGCCGTTTTGTTGTGCCTATAATTATGTGCTGTTTCTAAGAATGAGTTGCTATTTCTATTCCCAGGCTTACATAAGCAGAAAGAACGAAGGAGATAAGGTGATTGTGTTTGAAAGAGCCGGCCTGCTGTTTGCGTTCAACTTCCATCCGACCAACAGTTACACAGAGTACAAAGTTGGCGTGGACGTGGCCGGAAAGTATCCTTTGTGACGTCAGCCACTGATGTGTTTTACTTTCTGTCATAACTTGTGAAGTTTCACGTGCATGCATAATATGCTGTGTAAAATTTACTTCTTATAATTAAATTTGATTTCTTGTGTAAACGTGTCTTTTGTTTATAGTAATGTATCGTGTGTATGATAGATTTGGAAGAAGATGAAAGTAGAGTTTTGCATTGAAGGAATAAACTGTAATAAGCTAGAAGATAATTGCCATCTAAAGATAGGTTAACAGTGGTGTGTTAAATTGTGACCTCTACGTACTAAACAAGTATTCGTTCAAGGAAGATATTGATCTCAATCAGGCAATTTTTTTTCCCAATCGATAAAAATAGTTCATATAATTTTAAGCATGGCATGTATTCTAAATATTTTTTAAATATTTGTATAAAAGCTATAAAAAACGTTTAAATTAATTGTAAACATAACACTGTAGAACACTTGATTTTGTGCTGATTATACTGGTTATATGTCACTGCTATATACGGAATGGTTTCTTTAATCAGCCTTGTGCGTATCAGATACAAGATAGTGTTGGACACGGACAGTGAGCGCTTTCTCGGACACAAACGTCTCGATCCCTCCGTCGAGTTCTTCACTTTTCCCAACGAGTGGGACTCTCGCAAGAATCACATGTTTGTAAGTAGTAAATACTTCTATCATCACTCAGGAGCGAAGTCGTTGCTGTACAATATGATGTAGGCCTACAATAGTCGCAATAGCATAGTTCGAGTTTCATTATTAAAATCTGCTTGGTTTTGCAAATATTAAGACGTATGATTTAATAGTCTAATTCAGCTTATTGGTGAAGTCAGTGGATCACTGAGTCTTACTGATACCTCGACGCTATAAGTAATCTCGCTATAAGTAATCTCCCTCCTGTTCACGGAGGAAGATGTTTTGATGACGTCCAACACGTTTTAATTACCCCTAGTGCTAATTAAGCACAATGCCCATCTAAAATGATGATGACCAATGGTATCTATGCATACTCAAATTGTCATTTGCTTGATGTCGGTATCAGTTAGTAAGTTTCAGTTGCCAGGTATTGACATCAGTTGCTGTGTTTGCAAACGAATGTGACATCCGTGTTTTTGCTTCAGGTGTTTTATACTGTTTGTTAGTTTGAATATTGTGCAGCTAATATTGTTTTTAAAGTAATTAATGTTGACTATGATGAGGCTTTTGTTGTGTGTACTTAGATCTACTTGCCAAGTCGTGTAGCCATCGTCTTCGCAAAGGTTGATTGAACTTAGAGAGCCGTGCGTCAAAGCTGCTCCGTTCATAATCTGTGCTTTGTGTTCAGTTGCTAGTCTTTGAGGACATGTTCGAATGTTGACTGTGTTGAGTGGCTATGACTTTAATTGCTGTGCAGTAGACTTGCACTATGACTTTGATACTGTGCAGTAGACTTGCACTATGTCTAGTTTCAGTTCGTTTATCATGAATATTACCAAGTCGTTGAAGTCGGATGACTTTTAATCATGATGTGACAATGTTCACAACTGACTCGGATAACTGACGTGAATTGTTTTATAATCTGTTTGCAAGTTTTCGTTCGTAATGCACGTTTGTATATGGACATGATTCATGTTCACGGAACTATTTAAAGTTGGAAGGATCTGCTTAACACAAGCATCGTTTACTTGTCATCTCTGATAATATTCTTTCTCTTCTTTTTCACCTGTTTGCTTGTTTATGTTGGTTTTTCCCATGGCACACAATTTTTGTCTCACGAGTGTGTGATTTGTAAAAAGTGTAGGCATGCGGACATGAGATTGTCATTGTGCATATGATAATTAGCATCGTCTGCTGTATGCTGTATGTATGCTGTGTACGATAGGCATACGTGCTGTGTACAGACTTTGTGCGATGTGTTCAACTGTACATTTACGTGATCTCAATTTAGACCTGACATCAAATCTGATGTTGTAAACTAGTTCAACAAATATAGCTCTACAATTATTGTAGAGCTATATTTGCCTACAAATAATTAATTAAACAATAAATTAAATAATTGCCGTGCAATTATTTACATCTTCTCATGTACAGATAATATAAATATTCTAGTCCTCAAGCTGGCTGTATAAATTACTTGATGATTCAATTGCAGGAGATTATTGCGAATGTTAATTCATTCCAGGATAGTACAAAATTTTCTTGAATCATGTTACAAGTTGATTCACCGTTGAAAACGTATTCAAGATGCTGTCTAGTGAGGTACTTGGTAGTAATCATGTGCATTGTTCTCTACCGGTGTACTGCTGTTTTACTGCAGTAATTACTGTTGACAGACAAAGAACTGGAATGAATGATTCACGAGTATATTTATAATATTTATAAGTTTTATGTGTATATCATGTAGAACAGTGCAGATGTATTTGTTCCTGTGTTGAGCTTTGGACTATGGACTGTTATTTTAGCTTTTGATCAGAGTTGAAAACTAGCGTCAGATTTAGCCCATGTATCGGCAGTATTGCAATCATGTTGTAATTGTTCTTGTTGAAGTAATGAAGATTGTGAAAACTGAAAATCAATCATTGTTGAACTTTGTTTCTTAAAATGGTTGCAGGAATTACTATTTACGTGTTGCAGCATTGAATTTCACTGCCGTGTGTGTATTATATCTGATTCTAAAATTATCGATTTAATTTTCGAATATTGATTATATTCTGAAGTGTTAACTCATTTATTGTTTGTTTACATGTGTGAAAGATTATTTTGGTGATTATTCTGTGGTTGATAAAGATGATGTGTACATTTCTAGTATGTATTATTTGTCTGTTATCTTTATGAAGAGTGCAGAATGAATTGATATTGTAAGCGGCATTATGTGATAACTAAGTTTGGTCGCTGTTAACAGACTATTGTATCTGTTAACAGATACAATGCTAGTCAATACAGTTTGCTACCTTAGAGTCTCTCATTTAGTTTGCTATCAGAATTGTAAACATTGTGGCTTCAATATTTACGAAGTATTTGAGTAATTGAAAAATATTTACTAAATTTTTTAGTATTTAACTATATCTTCTTTTGGTGATGTCTGAGCCCATATTATTGCGTGGGTAAACGTATAATGATGTTAATGATGATCTCTCAATTCAGATTTTCATCATTACTCCTATTTATGCCACTCAATTATATTTGAACTGAATTTTAAGATTAATTTATCAGAAAAATGCAGTATAGTAAAATTAGCATAATCTAGCGTTTTAAGTAGTAGACCTTCATTATGTGAGTTCACTGAAACGTATGCTTTGTGTGTTGATTGATTGAGTAGCTCAAGAAATTAAACATTGTTTGAAATGTTGACATCTCTTATTACATCTACTGCCATCATGTTTGTGCTTGTTTGTATTCTATGCATATAGTATAAGTGTACACACTAAACAGCTATACTTTGTATAGGTGTTTAGTGTGCACTAGTATAACTGTACACGCTACACAGCTGTATACTTTGTACAGCTGATAGTGTACAACCAGTGTACAGAGTGTATAGTGTACCGGTACTGTGTAAATCATGTTAATCTCTCATTATAGTTTTAGCACTTGAATTGTTGAAAGTATTAATATATCTTAGTGTTGTAGCTGTTGTGCATGTAGAATTTGATAGAATTATTCGCAAGAAAGAAAAATTATCTTTCCTCTGTTGTTCTATAAGTTCTAACATTCCGCTAGCCGCTGTAACTCATAAACAGAGGGATATCATCATTTTCTTGGGTGAATCTGTTATTTGAGAGGGCTAAGGGCTAAGCTAACAATTACGAAATGAAATTTATTAAAGCCTTAAGTACTGCCTGACATTAGCCAGATTGCTCGCAATGGCACACAAAGGATAAACTATGCGTTGATGCTCAAATACAGCTTCTCGACTATATACGGAAGCATTTATTCAAGTTCCTAATGACTTAGACGAAAATAGAGAACAGCAAGCTGATAATTATTTATATATTATTTTGGCACACATCAGAAATAAACAAATATCATACATACAGCAACAAGCATTCCGAGTATAAAACTACAGTAACAATATAAGTAACAGCACATTCTTAGCGGTATAAAAGCATTTGATTGAATCATTATATTGATTTCAAAGAAATCGTCTGAATTAACAACTACATATGTGATTACATGATTACAAGATGTCGCCATCGTTCAACAGCAGTGACTCTTTACATAGCACACTTGAGAACAGTATCAGGCAGCTAATATAATTAGACGTATAACAGTATATACAGCAATAACAACACGCAATATCATCACTAGCAACTAGTCTTGCAATATCATCACTAACAATCTATCTCACCTATTCTTGATACAGTGATCCATCACCCTTGACAACGAGACCAAGCAGTAAATATCTGAAATTGTGCTCGTCCATGCCATATTCTATGCTGGAATGCATACTATTCAAGTATTATCACATAATTTATAGAAGAATTAATGCACTACACAAGAGCAATCACATTTGTGACAGATACAGGCACCAATAGCAGAAAAGTTAACTAGATTGATTTTATCCGTTTAAAGTGAATACTGTAGGGCCATCACACACAAAGCAAAACGGTTGTCTAATGCACAAAGATTGCCTATTTTGTGTAAATAAGAAATTATCACAACGGTTTAATCCACTGATCCCACTTCTAAGCCTCTATTTTTCTGAGCCCACGTGATAGGCCTACACAAGAAGAAGAGATTAGAAATCAGATTAATACTGAACATATTTATCCATTCCTCTACTCGGCACCATTCAACCTTCCTAAAGACGAAGCTCTGAATAATCATGCAAGTCGTCTAAATTAACTGTTCATGCTGTTTTACTGATTGTACAAGAATGGCAGGCACGAGGAATAAGGTACACAGAATAAACATGACTGGAAACTGAAACTAGGCATTATAAGCATGTAAGTCGTGTAAATTGCCTGTTTATACCAATTAACTGATTGTACGATAAAGATAGGATAAATTCATGTTCTGCGGGTATAGGCAATATCATCAGGCTACTTTACCAGCAATAGATGTCAATACTGTATACTGATTCTAATACAACAAAACTGTAAGTGGATAATGATACCCAATAACCACGTCAGCAGACGTAATGTATCTAATAGCCTACATCATCATCGTCGTCATTGTCAGCAAAGCGTTAGTTTTTCCATGTCAGGAAGTGCTAAACGTATAGCAACAATAGAAGTTTTCCTTCACAGGTCAGGGTCATGAAGGAAAAATTTCATGGTTATAGATGTCCAACTCTTCTGACTACGACGAACGTGTACTGCATTATTTAACAACTAGGTCGGTAAAACACTATACTGATCAGTGGTTAAAAACTATTCTATCAGAAGTGACTCCACTATTTAATGCAATAATATCATAGTGTAATACCATATCATAATAATGTAAATAGAACAGAATAATAACGAGATAACAATTTACCCAACTGATGGAATAAAGCAGTGAAGTTAAAACCAGTAAACTTAAAACTTTAAGCCACACAGCTCATAATATGTGTAGAAATTAAACCAGTTTTAATTCTACCGTAGAGCGGCCGATTGCACACTTGCCAGTCGGTTACACACTTGCATCTTGCTCAAGATATCATGGGTTAAATCGAGGACAAGCTGCATTATCGGTAAAAATAGAAAATAGATGAAATAGAGATAATGCAGCATGCAGATATATTCGTAATACTGGCTGCATGTGCTTCTAACATTGCTTTGACGTACAATATGAAAATTCCCAAGCTTTAGTCATATACTAATTATACAGAGCGGTCGAAATATTTTTCTCACAATTTCAAGATAACGAGTTCTCGTAATTTAACATGACGTCGAGTTATTTTATGACCTATTTTAACGAGTTTGTTAAAACTGAGTAACATCACACACAGCAATAAAACAGTGACACTTCTGAGTTAAGTTGCACAAGACGGTTTTGGTTTTGGGTTGCTGATAATAACAGATATTGTTAGACCATATTATATATATACACAGTATATTGTATGTTAGACTACAATAGTTGTACAGCTAACTGTATAAATAACTGCACAGCTATGTGTTCCGCAAACTTACAGTTAAATGTACAGCTAAATGTACAGTTATATGCACGTCTAGATACATACAGATATCTGCATATACAGATATATGTATAGCTAAATGTACATTTGTGTTCAGCTAACTGTATACAGAACTGCAGCTTTGTAGATCATCAAGTTGGTACATAAATGTAGTGACATAACTGACTGATTAAATACTGATACTAGTTCAGGATGAATTGTCCTGCCGTCCATAGCCTGGAAAGTATTGCATATGTAATATATATAACTGCATAATCTTAACAACTTTAATCGAAACCACTAAAAGTGGCTATATCAGCAAACCAATCGCAGTGTTCTTGTAGAAACAAGCGTAAGACCAATGAAAATCATATTCAAGACATAAATGCTGATAACAGAGAGGAGAGAGA
>JAQFYQ010004102.1:0-10143 GCA_034694885.1 Buchholzia appendiculata | reverse complement strand
AGGCCAAGGCATTCTTTTTCAAGGCCAAGGCAAGGCAAGGCATTTGGAAAATTGGTCAAGGCAAGGCAGTAAAGTGCCGCAAGGCAGCATGATGGCATGAAAATATACAGTCAAGGCATTTTTTCATGGTCATGGCATTTTTTTCAAGGCATTTTTTCCAAGGCATGGCATTTGGAAAATTGGCCAAGGCAAAGCAAGGCAAAGCAGTAAAGTGCCTCAAGGCAGCCTTGAGGCAAGGCATCAAGGCCAAGGACTACATCACTGATTAGAAGTAACATTGTGATAGATTCTTAGATTCAGTTTGACGTAAAACTGTGTATATTCTATTTGCTTTTCTATTTGTCTGTGTAGTGGATGAGATGGATAAGAATGACGACGAACTTCGTGACTCGATAAGAAAACTCTGGCCAATCAGAGGCGTCAAGATGGCTTTTCAACTTGTCCCAGCTAACGAAGGTAAAAATTGACCGCTTCGCACAAGCTTAGACAGTTGCGAAAGATGTAGACTTGTTAAGATATTTATGTGCATGTTCAACTCGTCTTTTTTTAGGCATTGATCATAAAATAACATGAAATGACAGGGGAATTGATTCCCTATTTTATTCATTGCTCATCTTCGTCATCGAGTTGTACGCTACCAAAATATTTGGCTCTGTATTTGTTCCTGCTACAAGTAGGCGGAAATTGCTTACAAGCACTCTCATTGTTTCTAAACTCTGCGGAGCGCATGCCTATGATGAAATTTTTGATTTTTGTTGGACGTGGTTTTCTGGGGCTTTGCGTGTAATAACCCAAATCATTACTAGGGGTAAATCAATGCAATTTATATCATTTTTTACATAAAGCTAATTAGATATCTTTTCTTTTAATTACAAAAATATTTAAATGAGAAAGTATGAAGCAAGTAGTGTATGGTGCTCACAGAGTTGACAGAGAAGAAGATGACGGTAGGGAAGATCTATGCCGGATTATTAATCGCAGAGAACTGGAAGGCTTTCAAGAGTTCAAAGTGCGGGGGAAAACCAATCAGACCGGTAATTCATCACGTCACTCCTCCTATTCTTCTTTTGTAGAAATATAACATCTAGCTGGCGTTGTGTTGTGAAATGTCTACAATATTAATTGCAACTGTGTTTTAGAGTAATTAGAGCTGTGTACTATTCTAACACTCCCAATGATTCATCTAATCAGATCTAATTGTAGATAGAGATCTATAGGACGATTAAAGTCCCGTCTTCATTGGGTTAAGTATTCCCCTCGTATCTTTAGCAAAATAGTCGTTGCATAATTTACTGAAATAAAAAAGGCATTATATGATGTCCAAAGAAAAAAAAATTCTATAACTTAGTATGGACATTTTTACAATAATTATGGGCACTAAACATTATTTTTTTCTTTCTTAAAGCTAGGTTAGAATGGAATTCCAGAGAAGATGGCAACTTCCATTTATGCAAAAAGTGTACAGCAATTATTTGTTGCAATTGTGAAATATATATTTGCTAACCAATTACAAGCTAAGGTGCATACCTAGTTGAGTTACGCCCGTTTGTTGAATTATCGTCTTTGCAATCTTAAGTTATGTATTAAATAAATATTTACACAATTTTATGTGTTAACTATAAAGTTTGACATCATTAATAATATTACTCTGCATTTTGTGTTTGAATGTATTATAGCTCATATTATGTCTTGTTTGCAATCATGTGCTGCATAGGTTACTGAATTTTGTAGAAGCATATGAAAGATGTGATATGTATCACAGTAATCTTTTTTAAGTTTATTTCTTTAATTGCATATTAGTTTACGTATTATTATGCTTTTTACACTTGCGTCCGGAAACCGTTTTAAATATATTTTTAATGCTACTACCGTTTCAGAATATAGTTCTGACAATAGAGGAGGTCAGTTACGATGGTCACACGTGGCCATGTTTTTTATTCCGATTCTCTGCATGTGAAAGCTAATAAAATTAGTATCATGTTTGATTTCTACTTCACTTTTTAATACAAAGAATGAAGTTACATTTTAAATTCTTGCACATTACTCACAATATATTCGATATCTTGAAAAGCATGAAAAATTTTCATACTTTTCTTTCTTTCAATAACTTTTATCATTTATGCACAATTTTATATTTATCAACAGAGCTTTTGCATTAACTTTTATTAGCATGCTGATTTTATTATACAGAGTACATTTGTATTATATGTATCCCTGCTCTAGTACAGCAATTGTTTGCAAATGATGTTTATGTATATACATGTATACAAAGATTTTGCATTGTACAGGCACGTAAACTGTATTTGTCATGCATATAATATGAAAAACTTCTAAATTTCTTATCTTATGCACTTCTGTTTGGCATGTTGTTTTTTTTCTACTGAATTTCTAACACAGTTTTCTATCTTACTACTGTTCAATGAGCGTTGAGACTTGATGCACATCGATATTTCTGAGTGTGGACGGAACGTTGACATTTCTTGATTCATTCCTTACTTTCATCATCAGTGTACCAAGTGTACCATCACGAGTGTACCATCACGAGTGTACCATCACCAGTGTACCATCACCAGTGTACCATCACCAGTGTACCATCACGAGTGTACCATCACCAGTGTACCCTCACCAGTGTACCCTCACCAGTGTACCATCACCAGTGTACCATCACCAGTGTACCATCACCAGTGTACCATCACCAGTGTACCATCACCAGTGTACCCTCACCAGTGTACCATCACCAGTGTACCATCACAAAAGTGTTTCATGACAGCTGCTTCTGCACAAATAAATGTGTACAATTTCTTCTATTTTAAATGATGTTTACTGAATATGTTTGCATCGCTTCTTCCTCATACTAATGTAACGACCAACTGCATGATGGAATGTCGCGCTGTTCTCGAACTTCCTCTAATTTTAATATATACATATCTACAGCTTGCACAGACTTACTATTTTTGATTTCTTATATTCTTATTATTCTATTACTTGCGATGTTCTCTATTTTCTCTTCTTTGTGCTCACTTACAGCGAGAATTTTTCTATTAAGGACGATTATAAGGTTGAAGTAAATAATTGAGGTAGTAAATATATGGATGGCAGAAATATTGATCTATAGCTGGGTGTTCCCCCTCCCATAAGTGGCACTATAGTGAAAGAAAAGAAAGAGGAAGAGGAAGGCCTTACAAAATTGACTCCAGTTTTATTGCTAGCTGATTTTAAAATATAATATCGGTGTGTATTTGCTGTGAATGGATAGAGCTTTTAATATTTAACTCTGGTTATCGCATCGGATTTGACAGAAGGCTCCACATTTTCTCATAGTCATTTCCACCCCGTTGCCTTACAGCATGACGATGTACGCCGCAACTCTCAATCCTATAAAGCTATCGATGAAAGAGAAACGTCAAAGGAAAGTTAAAGATGAAAATTAAAAGATTGCAAAAGCTGGACTGCATCTTGCTGTCACGTGTCCGGGTCACGTGACTCGACACTAACAACCAGTGGTAGAAGTGAACCGGATCCCGGCGAATCTCAATCCTGTATTTGACCTCTTGACCTCGGTCGGACCTGCTGAACCTTAATATCCACCTGAAAACAGCAAAATAGGATATTTGTCCAATCATTTTTCAGACCGAAGTAGATTTTGAGTGGTTTACTTTTTGTGTTGCAGAGGATGAGAATGTTTTTCAATGTCCATTGAATAATATTTTGAAAATGTTTTCAAATTTATTTCAAATTTGGAAACTTACTATCGTTATTTTCTTGCAGCTATTGAATGATTATAATCGATTGTTATGACCTGTTGAGTTATTTTCTAAGTACAGCAACAAAAACAGTCATAGTGTCATTGTTAGGAGATTTGTGCCTTTCAGAACGAACCTTTGTAGAGTACTGGTTAGTATTGTTTTTGTACGTACAGACAACCAGGCCGTGGCCAAGATTTCATTTCGGAGGGGTTTGACGATCTAAAAAATTAACGACCTTTTAACAAAAATCGTATCAGGGGGCTAAATTTCACAAAAAAAAATAACGACCATTTGTAAGAAACACAATTTTTCCCAAACATCTTAAATTGTAAGAAAAAATTGTTTTGGCCTGAACCCGTAAACCTAAGATGATAAATTTTGGAACTCGTCAGTTAATGATGTTCAATTGCATGAAATTCACAGGACATGGGAAGGGGCAAAATTTATGGTGGAGGTTCAATGTCTCCCCCGATATAGAAAAATTGACCCATATTTGACGTCAGTTTTTAGTGCGACATATGCTGGTGTGCATGCTTCGTGCTCATATGGGGTTTTACACGTTCACTTTCTGAAATATATGATGATGAACGATGATGTTCTATTTCTCTGATGTTCTATTTAGCAACACTCCCTCTTCGGTAACCTAGTGCACGTGATCAAACCGGCAGAGAGTCCCAAGGACAAACCTTCCACTCCGGACCGCGTCAGCATCCTACACGAGAATCAACAAACTCAGCCCGGCAGAGAGACGGCATGGAAGTATGACGTCACTTTCACTTGTTTCCTTATTATGTTTAGCGTAGACTCACCGGAGGAGTCACTGCTGTTTTATACCAGCTGAGGAATCGTTCCAACAATGAAATTTATTTAAGTATAAAATTACCTAAATCAAGTATTTATTGGCTCTAATCTTTCTGAATTTACTGCAGAAAATCGTTCTACAGTTATTGTTATTCATTCATTCATTATTTAATAATATATTTAGTCTCTATAAAATTATTTAATTAAGTTAATTTACTTATTGCTTATTGCATGAAATTGTAATTTGTATAAGAAATGTAAGGTTTTGACACAGCAGGTTTTGACTTCCCAACGAATGACAGCCCGATGCGTTAATGAGAGGTTAAGTCGTGTTAAGACCATAGTTCTTCATCGTCTGAATACAGTGAGCCAGCCTCAGCACTTGCATCCACGAACCTGCTTTATTCCTAGTGCACTGTTGTCCAGGTTAAACAAAGAGCAATCAATGTGAATGACCTTGAGACGGGCATCTGGAACTAATGGTGCCTGAAATCATCATGAGTCCCAGTCATGATCCATGTATGATCCAGTTGCTCCAGGTGTTCCAGCCTTCCAGGTCCTTGTGGGTGTTCATCTGTCGCCTCCACAAACTGTTCCGACGACACCTCACAGGTTGATCCATCACAGCTACGTTGGACTTTCACATGGATGGCAGGATTGAACCACCAATTGCTTTTCCATATCACCATTGCCTGTGGCCCTGATCCACAGATTTAACAACCATAGCCTTGAGAAGCTGTGAGTGAGTGAAAAGTGATTGCAAGTGACAAGGGTAGGTGTGAGTGATTGCAACTAAGTGCTAGTGACAAGTGACAAGAGTAGGTGTGAGTGATTGCAACTAAGTGATAGTGACAAGTGACAAGGGTAGATGTGAGTGATTGCAACTAAGTGCAAGTGACAAGTGACAAGGGTAGGTGTGAGTGATTGCAACTAAGTGCTTGTAAGTGACAAGGGTAGGTGTGAGTGATTGCAACTAAGTGCTTGTAAGTGACAAGTGACAAGAGTAGGTGTGAGTGATTGCAACTAAGTGCTTGTAAGTGACAAGTGACAAGAGTAGGTGTGAGTGATTGCAACCAAGTGCTAGTGTGTGACAAGTGACAAGGGTAGGTGTGAGTGATTGCAACTAAGTGCTAGTGTGTGACAAGCGACACTGGTATCTGATGTAAATTGTTGACGATGTTGTGTTAGTATCGACAAGCATTCCTCGAAGGAAGATGTACTTGGCAACCACGAGGAATCTGGATCACTGAGACATCGCCAAACAGATCATCACCATCATCATCATCGTCACCATGGACACCATGGTTACCATGACGATCAGAATCACCATGACGACCACCAGCATAATCATTACCATGACAACGCACAGCAGCAATATTCGAGGCCTGTGTATCGTCCGGTTAGTCTGTTTCACTGCAAGTTCAAGGTCGTTTCATCTATGTTTACTGCAATAAAGTTGCAAACATTTCACTAAAAACCAAACATGACTCGTAGCTTGATGTAATGATTGAAATACCATAACTAAGCTGCTGCTATTCATGTTTTTAATTAAGTAGTCTCAATGGAAATAAATGCACGTGTCATATGTTTTGTGTTAATTACTAATTAATTGTATGTAACTTATGTGTAAATGAATGACCGAATAGGTCAGTCGTTAGCGTTCACGCCTCGCAGTGAAGAGGTAGAGGGTTCGCCTCCCAGCAACGATTTATTGTGTTCGGTACCAAACCTGGGCAAATTGTTAACACTCCATTGCCTGTACGGGAAGGATCTTTGGCCGCCCAGTTTGATACATCATCTGGCCTAGTAGATCGGTGGTTAAAGTCATGCGTAGTAATACGTAAGACAATAACCATCGCCAGGACCTGTCTTCGGACAAGGCACTATCATCATCATCATATGTGTAGAACTGTAGATAGTTATATTCATCATCATCATCATTTATCGTTCACAACCGCGGAATTTTCCATAATTAGCACCTGGGTTAATTAAAGTGATTTGTACGCTAACGAAAATTTGTCACTATATAATAAGAATAAAATTATTGACATGCACGCTCACGGTGATTAAATTCTGCAGAATATATTATGTGAATAATATTTAGGATTTTCAATGAAAACAAAGTTTTTACACCCGAATGCTCTTCCTAAAGCCAAAGTCTCGTTGCACGCTTTTGCCAGCACGTGGAGGAACATGATCCGTCTATTTCTAAGCTTGAAATGAGCCTATGCATTATTTATATAGTATCTACCTATTACATATAAATAATAACTGTATGTAATATATTATGTAATAAAATGTTAAGTACCCTGCGAATGCATGTATACTTAGGAACCATCTGTCCTGCAGCAACAGAATGCCCCATCACTGGACAGCTGGGATGGTCGCCATGAGGATGAAGGGCCAGTGCTGAGGAAGCCAATAAGTCAGTATGCTACAGCTGCTGCACCTGCTACAGTTGCTTCTACAGCTGCTTCTACAGCTAGTCCTGCACCTGGTCCTGCAGCTGTTGGGGAGGACCGACTGGAGACTATTGTAGAGAAAGAACCGAGCCTGACGGCGCCGTACGCTAGAAGTCGCCAGAACAGCAACGTCAGTATTAACTTAGTGCACATGTGCTCTGGCTTGTTTATTTCTTCAACTTACTTCAAGCCTTATTAGAAGACACAGTCCTTCTATTTACTGAATTAGTAGCAAATTTTTTTCAAGTAAACCTTCCCCCTAATATGAAAACTTCCAAACGTCTCCCCTAATTTAAAACTTTTAACCTCCTACTAATATGACAACTTTTAAACCTCATATTAATATGATAACTTTTAACAAGATAGATAAATATTTTAAAGGGTCTTTGAAGATTTTGGAAAGTTATAAACTCTTTCTGAAATGAAATTCCTGCTAAAGGCCTGTTAAAATGTTGAAATTCCTTCTAAATGCCTATTAAAATGTTATAATTTCACAGAGTCCTCGAATCATGCCGATGTCTAGCAGCGAGTTGCACGCCGATCAGCACAGCAGTCTCCTGGCTCACAACTCTCTTCACTCCGCCACGCTGTCCGGCAGGAACAGTCTGAGTCCACTGGCGGGTGGATACGGAGCACACAGGTCTCACCTGGATGGAGTAGAGACCATCAACGTCGCTGGGATGATGCAATCCCCTTCCATCAATAAGATCGGATCACTTTTCTCTTCGATAAACAAATCCGTCAGTAGTGCGTTCAATAATCTCATAGTTGCTCCTGGAGGTTCGCAGGGGTCCGGGGAAGGGGGTAGAGGAATTCATACGCATGAGGAACTCCCCGGGGTGGGGCGTAGAAACCCTACGGGCGGGCTACACTACCTGCCTTGCGCTACCGGGTCAAGGATGGACCCTAGAAATCCTCTCTTGGCTCAGCACTCCGACCCCCGTGGGCTCGACCCCCGATATCAGAATCCGGAAACTGGTTCTCACAATGTTGTACGACAGTATAACAGCATCGGGTCTACCACCGGACAGACAGAATCAAACCTCTCTTATCGGCCTGCACTCGATAGTATCGACAAGCAGACAGACAGGCAAACAACAGCAGATAGACAGACTAGCAGACAAACGGACAGACAGACAGCTCCAGACAGACAGTACATGAACAACAATGGTCCTGTGGACGGTATCAATGATAGAACTCGTCCGATAGACTCAAGGCAAGACAGGACGTGGGATCAACGTCCTACTGAGGGATTCAATCATCTGCCTTCTGATCACACGGCGACTTTGAGTTCCAGGAGAAGTCCTCATGATCCAGACGTGCCCGGACGTGCCTCCGATCGTAACGGCTTCCCTCCGGATAACTTTGGGAGTGATAAGTACATTCCTCCGCGTCCGGTTCCGGGCAGAGAGAGACGGCCTTCTAGTTTCCATCAGAGAGGTTAGACCTGATTTCTAGAGTAGACATATTGATGTTTACGTGAATGTCTTATGATTTGTTATGATGTAATTTGCTTTTTTTAGTTTAAGTAAAACCGTTATAGAGTATTTTGAAAATTAATATCATGATAATATCATCAACAATGTAATGTGCAAACTTGCATCTGTCTTCAATGATTCTTAAGAAGCAATTGTAACAAATGGGCTTGTATCAAAGGTTTGGTGTCGAGTATTGACAATGGGCAAAACGGCTCAGCGACGGGCAATTGAATCCTGGTCTTGCGAATTTCGCTTCTGACCATGCACAATGCACATGTCTCTCGAGTCTGGCTGCGGGCCAGTTCTGATCACCGTTAATTCATGTTGAATTTTATTTTAAATTTGTTATGAAAAAAAGGGAAATTAAGCAAATACCTAATCAAATATTTAAAAGTACAGTAGCAACATCGACAAAAATCTAATTAATCTTTCTGTAAAGATAATAATAATAACAAATAGAAATAATAAACCTGACGTTTTTGCATAGTGTTACATTCATTAATTCTTATTTCCTATTCTTGTCGTTTCTAGGAGCTAATCGAACTCACTCGCACGGCCACGCCCCCACTGGGCGGTCCTTGCCTAGAGGGCCCATGCCTCGGCTAAGCCCCCCTCCTGGCTCCAGTTTTCATCGCCGTTCAGCTGCGACCGCGGCTGACAGAGATCAGCAGCCTTACCGGTCCACTTCCCTAGAGTCGCGGTCAAGGACTCCGTCTCCATTGCTCAACCGCCGCCAGGTCTCACCCCACCACGAGTACTACGGCACGGCTAACCTCACCGATCGGTCGCGCAGTCCGAGTCCCGCGTCCGTCGGCCGACCCCCCTGCGGACCATCACCCCAGCCCGGGGAGCAAGACGCTGTGGAGGGGGTCGTACGTAAACCGAACGCTCTGAATCTGACGGCGACACGGAACCTCGGTCGCTGCAGCATGCCGCAAGTCCTTCCCTCACCCACTGTGCCACATCCGGCAGTCAGTCCGGACAGTATCAACTTCCCCAGGTTGAATCCGTCGCCGACCCATCTCCCGAGCACGGCAGTCCATCCAGGTGTCCCGGACCAGTACCGGCAAGTCCAGAAATCTCGCTCACCCGTCATGCGACCTCGAGACCGGCAACAGATCACCAAGGCCGTCAGCAGTCACCTGATCTCCCGCCAAACCTCGGCCCCTCGAGCCAACCCCCTCAGTTCTCATGGCGACCTTAGGGACATCCCCCACACCGAGGAGAGATCAAGGGAGGAGGCGAGGGAAAGTTTGACCCGAGGGTTCTCCGCGGGACAGGGTAGAGTACGATCGGGGGTGGAGAGGGTGGGATATCAGAATATTTTACAGTATCCACAGAGCAATATGATCGACGAGGATAATTCTGACTCGGATGATGACGGTTGGTTTTAATGACGTCATCGTGCAGTCGCGAAATGAACGCTACGAGTCTCCATTAGCTGCTACTCGGCTCTCTTCTGCCTGCGGGTCTGTGTCTGTCGTCTGTCAGATAAACTGAGCAGTTTATCAACTGCTTCATAGCAATCAAAGTGTTCAATGAAGCTTTAGAACAAGTGTGGAGGTTTATTCTCTTTCTGCATACCAATGTGTCAGCCTTCACAGTAGCAACAGGATAATGATAAAACTGAGAGAGGGAAAGAGAGAGAGAGACAGA
>JAQFYQ010004101.1:0-10144 GCA_034694885.1 Buchholzia appendiculata | reverse complement strand
CAATATTGACAGATTTGAGTTGCTTGTCCTCTACCACCGTTGACACCCCTGGTACATCCTCCTGTTTACAACCTCTCTTGCAAACTATGCACTCAAACCCTGTATTCTCCACTGGGAGCTTTCCTCTATAACAAATAGAAGAGTTTTAAGGAAGCTATTTCTGACAATGCCATTTTGAACAACAACGATAATTCAGAAACAATATAATTTGAATATTTCTATACTAAGAAATTATATCATATCATAAGAAGACAAACATTTTATGAACTGGAAATTCAGTAAGGCAACCAGGAAGTTGATGTTCAGGAACTTTTAAACCAAACTACCTTTCAACTGAAATCAAACTTATTCCCATTAAATGACAAATTGGGGATTCTAGCCAGGACCTATTTCCGGGTACAACGGTTAAGAGCCCTAGCATAAAACAGGCCCACACTGATCTCAAGTGACGCGACAGACATTATTACACTTGACCCAAATACATCACAAGGTGGTCATAAACACATTTCGTCGTCTGCACAAGATCTTCTGACGTCAGCAGCAACGCCACTGAGGGACAAGCAATCAAATCCAGACAGCAGCCAGCTTCGTCCACACAGAAATTACTGCACAAATATACAAGTGAACTGCTGTGTAAACCTATCCCATGTAATAAAAGCTCTCTACATGGCGGGTCTGATGACACATGCTCAAGTACAAGCATAAATGAAACCAGTGAAGAGTGCGCACTGTGCACTCAACTCCGTGCACATAAAATAGTATGCACCACCGGTGTACATTGTACAAGTGCGCACACTAAAGCATGAATACGGTCAAAAAGAATCATCTGAAAGGCAGTCCAAACGAAACCAAAATAAAATCACAAATTCACAAATTTAGCTAATAAATATAAAAAGGGCATTAGTTTCAAAGTACAATTAAAAAAACAAGCTAAATTTACAGAAATTAAACTGAAGATTTTGACATCTAAAAAAAGAATCCGGCTTAGAAAGTTTCACCTCTTCTGGTATATGACTGTATACACAAGATCAGTATAATTATAGCAACTTGGTAGACTGATACACTATATAACATTGTGAACGGGATGTGCATAGCAGAGCCGATTGTTCAGCGATTCAAACCCCCTCACATCACACCCTTGCTATAAATACATAGCCTTGAACTAATAACACAACTAGTAACACAGACATAATCATGCCAGACTGGGCATAATAAAAATCTTCAACAAGTGTGCACAGTTGGAAAATAAGTTTGCCTTCAAAAATAACTACATTAGCACAATCTATATTTACTATCCAATGCAAAATCAGATATCTAAATAAATGCAAGAAAGTTACAAAAAAGTGATGAAACACAAGGTAGTAGAAAATAACTATATAGCACAATAATAATCATTACCCTGGCCAAATTAATAAATCAACCAAATTGAACAAGTCAGCAGCGGAAAAACCCACTGACATAAGAAACACATTCATACAAATCATTTATGAAAATAAGACTGAAACCCAAATATTTAAGGAGCAGACCTAGTGCCAGAAATATTACAGGCAGGGTGAACCAATAAGCAGACAATACAACTAAGCCTCTGCAGTCAACTAAACCGTCTGTCAAGCACTAAAAGTCAATTACCAAAGTCAGTGCATGACGCTCAACATCCGCGGCAATCCCTCCCTGACAGGTCTCCTGGGTCACGTGGTATTTGCTCAGCGAAGCCGTATTGTATTTACTAAATCAATTTTAGATTGACAGCCAGCACAAAGGTAAATATGCGGCTTAGGGGTCAGGTCAGCCACCGCAAGGATCCTCTCAAATCCACATTAAAGTTTTGGGTAACACAATCAGGGGATCAACTAACACCGAGAATCGTCATCATACACGGCGTATTCATGGGTTCTCAAAATCGGCATAGCTTTAAAGCTCTTCCATTATTGGCTGACGAGCACAAGACTACCACAGGCCAGGGGCACAACTTAAGGAATGGGCATGGATAACAAAATTTTCTCCCACAGACTCAAAATTTGTAAAGTGATCCAATCCAATATGTTAAGAATTTAAATATTAAACAATAAAGGCTGCAGTTGTCTCCTCCATACAATTATTGCTGTTCAACAAGCAGCGTGCAGAGCAAGGACATAATGTATTCAAGCTCACCAGTTCAGCCATGTCATCAGTTCAGCCATGTCACCAGTCAAGCCATGTCGTCGGTTCAGCCATGTCATCAGTTCGCCATGTCATCAGTTCAGCCATGTCATCAGTTCAGCCATGTCATCAGTTCAGCCATGTCATCAGCTTAAGCACGTCATCAATTTAAGCACGTCAACAGTTTAAGCATCAAGTATGACATCAGCTTGATCAAGCTGATCAAGCTTGATGCATGACTTCATCATGACATCAGCCTAAGCATCAGCTTAAGCATCAAGCATGACATCAGCTTGAGCATCAAGCATGTCATAAGCTTAAGCATTAAGCATGTCATCAGCTTAAGTACGTCATCAGTATAAGCACGCCATCAGCTTAAGCATTATGCATACCATCAGTTCAAGCTTATACCGAGTTTAACAACAAAGTTTTCGTTCACAAAACAACACAGAGCTTTACAAATCCGGTCTGGCTTGACTCCCGGGGCATTGATGCGTCAATATTAAATCACATTACTCACATTTGCACGAACCACAAATGGCAGTCCACAAGAAATAAAAATTCATTATTCCGTCATTGCCTATGAACTAATATTTCAAATACATGAAATTTATAGCCCTCAAGTGTAAAAAATTCACGGTACTTCAAGTTATTCCTCCAGCTCCCAGTCTGCCGATGCAACAGGATGCTTGACTGTGAAAAAATGAACATTTTTATATCAACACTCCCCTGGCACTCTGTAATCAAAAATAAACGGCCATGAAACAGTTGCAAACTCTTCTCGGCTCTCTTCAAAATCTTGTTGCAATACTATTTATATAAAGTTAAGACGCTCGTCAACTTATTGTATTTCACACTCAATCACAAACACCTAGAAAAACAATTATTCACTTCAAATAAAAATAAATTCCACCAATAAATTTCACTCAAACTGCAAATACATCTAACAAACTATTAGCAAAACCACCTTACCTTTGAACGCTTCATTTTGCGACTTGAGAAAAAATTATCCCTAAAATTATTTCCTTCTGTCACTAATACCTGCCAACTTTGCTAAATACTCCAACACTACGCTCATGAATAAATAGGTCAGCAGAGAAATCCAAATCACCCTGTGGCTATCTCCACATGAACCGCATCAAATCTAAGATTTGTCAATATTACAGAATCTAGAGCAGATCCAGATCTCGAGTCTATTGCTAAATCGGAACGCTACTGAGAGGAAAAAGATCGCTGTACGTCTGCACAGTGCACAGCATCCAGAGAACGAACGATCGCGTAGCGGGACGACGATAAATCACACAAGTCCATTCTTATCTCCGATCAAAACAGTTTCCCTAGCAACGTTTTTCTTCTCTCGCTCTCACATTAATCCACACACTGGAGTTCTGGCACGCGTCAAGCGCTGATTGCAGACTGATTCACATAACAGTTCCTCTTCTTTCATTATACTTTCCTTTACAGCCGTCAGTCAGTGACTGTCAGTCAGTCAGTGTTCAGTGAGATAGGAAACATTGTGTGCTGCAGCAATCTTTACTGGCGAGTGAACCTATATAACGCACGACGACTTGAAGTTGCCTCATCCCACGCTACACTTTGTCTATTCGAGAGTGAAACATGCAGCGCACTCTTACAACGATGACGACCACTACTTGATTACAGCAACGCAGCACTGCGTTCTATCAAACTGTGCGTCTAGAAAGCTGTGCAGTGTGCACGGTCGTCCCCGCACGCACGCACACGCACGCACACATACACAGAGTGGCTCGAGCTACGGCTGATTCACGGAAACATTTAAACATCAGCTGCTTCTTCTCGTTAAACGCATCTCTCTCTTCACTTCATTAAACCCACGCCGTCTGTTATCTCTCAAACCACTCTCTCTCCCTCACTGTACGCCTGTCCACCCGCATGTTTCTGTCTGTCTCCCTATCTCTCTCTAGTTAGTCTGTCTGTATGATTCTCTTTCTCTCCCAAAAAACACCATACACTTGCTGGCTCATTCATCACAGCCACAACTTTCGCTTGACTACTACGAAGTGGCGAATCACTATTAATTAAATATAATTGGGTTACGTCAACGGGCCATACAGGAACACACTGACAGTAGCTTGTGCATACGCGGCTCAAATAATCACCAATAATATACCCCCCCGCATCCATCACACTAACAACTTTTGCAGATTATAAATCATCAACATTAGGTGACATCGAAAAGTGCAAGGAAAGCATTCATTGTTTTATTTAAGTTTTTTTAAAGCGCTCGAGTCCAACGTGATTATAGAGTACTACTTAAACTTCACGAATACTGATATATCGGCGGATTGTACAGTGACAGAGGCACATGGGATTCCACATCATTGTTTCTCGATGGTAAAGAAAAACTAGAGAATGCTGCCACTGCACAGCCCGATAAAGTACATGTCGTAAGACGCGACTGGGGGAAAGTAGTCTGATCAGAGCTGTAGCATGAACGCAGACTGCAACTATCTGCTCTTTTGTTCTTTCATGATGGTGGGGTTAGCTTGCGCTTATTGCCACTAACAAATTAAAAAGCAGAATAGCATTTTCTCAGGAAGGGAAATCACCCCCCATTGACCATCCTTAGCACGGGCTGGCGCCAAC
Organism: Buchholzia appendiculata; assembly: GCA_034694885.1. Taxonomy (NCBI): domain Eukaryota; kingdom Metazoa; phylum Annelida; class Clitellata; order Enchytraeida; family Enchytraeidae; genus Buchholzia; species Buchholzia appendiculata. The sequence goes on along the minus strand of JAQFYQ010004101.1, from coordinate 5,380 downwards.
AAGGGCATGCTGTCATAAAATCCAGCCACAATGAGCCCTCGGGGTCATTAGCTGAAGTCTCTAGGGGTCATTCAAATATGACGTCACACATTTTTTCAGCATTTTGACCCCCCCCCCTCCCTCTTATCACAATCTGTCACACCTCGCGACCCCCCCTAAATAATGACGTCACAAATCTCACCCACCCCCTCTGAGTGAAAAAAATTCTGATGAGCGGGGGGCGATCGACAAAAAACAAACAAAATTCCAAAAAGCTCCAAAATTTCAGAAAATTTCTACGCAATTGATTTTGCGTGACGTCACGTCGGGCTAACCCCCCTCTCCCCTTGTCACAAATTGTCACACTTCGACGACCCCCTCACCCTCCTGCGTGACGTCGTATTTGAATGACCCCCTACATGTGCGTAGGACAGACATCTTACGCAAGTGAATCGTAGAATTTAAACGGGTGATGATGACAATAATGTACATCACCGTTAGTGCTCTGCTCTCCTCCAAATTTTCAGCTTACAACGCCTCAATCAATCTCAATCTTCAGCTCTTGAAGAAGATTTCTTTCTTAATTAATTATCAAACAAGAACTACACAAGATGATCACCATTCACAAGAACTAACAACACCAACCCGGACTAAAACAGCAACTACTATAACCACCACCTAGAAAAAACGTACAAAATCAATGTAAATCAACAAGTGATGATATTACAACTTCGCCCAGGAAACAACCTCATCAGCTCACAGAATCATTTGGAATTGAGTTTTACATTGTTTTCAACAAACAAGTTTCTAAGCAGATTTCAACTATGGGTTCAATATCCAGAATACCTTGTATAACCTCTGCATTCGCTGTATTAACTTTCTACCGATGAGCCAGAAGGAGTAAAATGGGCGGGTCGCCGCCCTCATCATCCACATTTCCTCACAATCATTAGTATGTTCATTGTCGGTGGCGACATTCAGTAGTTCACTTTGTGTGACACAACAGAGCACACTGTGGTCGCTCGCACGAAGCAAAACACTTTCACGGTAAATGTGTCAAAGTACAACAACTTTCAGTCGCCCAGCTAATTCAACAGAATACATTTAGGCCGTCTAGGCCATTCCGCCAACAGCATAGAAAGACATGACCGCAGACCGGCCAGGCCGCCACCGATCGGACGGACATTATTATTATTACAGACTAATTTGTACAGCAAGGGCGTCACGCGAGCAAGCCATGGTTATGATCTAAATTGTATTTGATGTATGCAAACAAAATACACAATTATGTCATATACAGACAGATATAGACAAATAGACAGAGACACGCAGAGAAGCAGAGAGAGAAGCAGAGAGAGAGAGAGAGAGAGAGAGAGAGAGAGAGAGATAGAAAAGAGAACGAGAGTGTTTATATATGTATTTAATTCGCATGAAGCAGATACAGGTAATAGCAGATTCAAAACAAATGAAAAATGCAACTAAGGTTACATTTACGTGCACAAACTAATGAAGAATAAACTATAGTAGACAAAAAGAAAATTAAACAATGCCATCATTTTAAACGAGATGAAGCTCGAGGCTTTAACCCTATTGAATGAACAATACGTCTGAAAACCGTATTTAGGCTAGTTGTTGGTGAGACATGTTCAACTTTATTTATAACATTATATTCAGACATTACAAATTTGACGAAGCTATTACGACCACTACCCGATGCATCTATCATGTTTTTAATCAAATTGATGCGCCGAGTGCTTTCCAGATGTAACACGTCTAGTCGACCTAAAAAACAAAATTTTGATAATGTAATCAAGTTCGGCTAAACTAAATTTATAATTTAAAGAACAGACCAGACGATGCGGCAACAGCTAAAAAACATTGTGGACGCGGTCTTTTTCAATTGTTAGAAAAGCGGTCTCGACATTTAAGATTTTTCAATAAAATTTACTAAAATTAACAAAGACAAAAATTTAACCTTTTTCCTTAGCGTGGCATAGTGGTTCGAAGCGTGAGAAACTCTGACAAATTTTGACTCGTTGGCGTGTGATATCGCTGTACTGCGCTCTACTCTATACTGCGTTGCTTCCTGCATGGCCGTATTTAAAGGTTTTTTTTGGGGTGCAAACCCTCCGAAATTTTGTCTTCTTAAAATTCATGATGTTTTTTGAATAATTTTTTGAAAAAAGGTCGTTAAATTTAATTTTTAGGTCAAAACCCCTCGAATTTTTTTTAAAAAAAGGTCGTTAAATCCCCCCCCCCCGAAATTTTTTGATTTAAAAAATGGTCGGCAATTGTTTTTGACTTCCCAACCCCCCCCCAAATGAAATCCTGGCTACGCCCCTGGCTTCCTGGTCGTAGTTTCAGCATTTTGAAGAGTTTTCAGCAGTTACATTTTATAAATAATCAGTCGTAATAAACTTTTTATAAATAATCAGTCGTAATTCTAACCCAAAGCTGAAATCAGCGAATTCAGTAACTCTATCAAACCATGAGGCTAAGGCAAATGCTTGTAATCGTGAAAACAAGACTGATGCCGGTGAACTTAAGAATTAAGACCGAGTGTAAGAAGCATGAAAGCGAGACTGTGAAGTTCAAAATGGGGGGGGGGGCACAAAATTCCCCCCGTAGTACTCCCCATACTAAGTACTAGATTGAAGTACGAAGATTGAATTAAAAATTTAATTAAGTTGAATAAATCTCATGATCGTCGGCCTCGATCTGTTTCTCGCTCTCAGTCAGGTGGCCTCGGCTTCGTACCTGATTGTACTTCAATCGAGTACTTCGATCGAGTACGAAGTGCTCCCAATTTGAACTTGACAGTCTCGCTTTCATGATTCTTGCTCTCGGTCGTATTATCAAGTTGATAGTCTCCTCTCTACAATTACAGGCCTTTGCCTTGGCCTCATGGTTTATTCCAATTACCAAGACTGACAACGAGATACTTTAGAACAAAGTAGTAAGATGGAGCTCGATGATTTAAAAAACATTATACTGTCCTCGCTTTGCCATCTGGCGATTACTGTCTTTCCTTTCTACGCAGATTTACAGTTAACATATTCGACAGGTGGCGACATTGTGAGATAGCACATTCGCCAGAATGGAAAACATACAGTACAAGAAGTATTCACAATATTAAAAGCATTATCAGGGGAAAGCAATGACTTCATTTAAACAGTTTCAGTTTATTCATTGTTTGAAACCCAGTAGCAGACTTCCTCTTCGAATAGCAAATTTAAAGTCGGCAGGCTGATTCTTTGCTTCAAACTTGCTGAAAGTCTTTTGTAACCTATGTATACATTTTATTATAATGATTGACTTTTATATATTTAATTCAACATAACACAAATAGTGTAGCATTAAGAACTTTTGATACACACAATTAGTGCAGCAAAATTTAGCCTATTTTGCGTTTTTATTTTCAAAAGGTAACAAAATCGCAAAATAAATTAACATAGTGCGCAAGAAACAAAACGTGCAAATACAAACAAAATGTGAATAAAATTCGCTGCACAATCAAAATTTGCTTTCTACAAGCAATCAAATTTGTGCTTGGTGTTATTAATAGAGACCGAAATCAGTAGACCATGACTTCGCATCTATGAATACTAAATCGACATGATCTATTTTTGATTTCAGCAGCTTATGAATATTTACAGCCCGTCACAAACAAATTTATTTTGAAAGCAATATCGATTATAATCTTCAACGTTCATGAATTTCCAATAATTACAGAAATATTGATAATGGTAAATAGTCTGTAAAGAATGAGCTTCATATGATTTGCAGAAAATGCTATTATGTGCGAATGCTAGTCGTTCCATATCAATTGCAGAAGCAGAAACCATAACTAAGCTTTGGCAAAGACTCTGTATACACGGATTAAATGAGACACGCGACTATGGGTGGATTTGAACCTAATTTGCTTAAAATGGCATTATAGGACTTGTAACATTTACTTTTGGAATCTTGCCAAGAACAAGAAAAACGTTTTTCCACGTTTAATTATAATGCCAAGAAAGTTGAAGAAACTTAGCATTTTTATTTCTAAGAGATTATTGGAATATTTACAAATGTTTCGCTGCAAAAGTTAGCATGTCTAGGACTAATTCGACATAGTGCGATTTGCCATTACTAGCAGTTAAACCAATTCCAGTAGAAGTTTTATTTCAAATATCAAAAGTTTTATTTCTAATATTTAAACTTTTCAAATCATTGATCGAAATACTAATCAAATCGTCAGAAAATAGAAAGCTATTATGACACTGCCTACCAATATAGCAGCCGAGCCCAGAATTTTCAAATTTCCCCGAACAATATCGACATACATTGCAAGCAAGATAGTGAGAGAAGCTCAGAGAACCCCTCGTGCCTTACTCCCGCAGTTAATTGGACCTCATTGGATACAGCGCACTGCAATTACACTTCATCCGCGTGAAACTTTTCTTAACCAGATTCCAGTAAATTAATCACGTGAATATTCCTTTCATGTATGTATGTATGTATGTATGTATGTAGCACTCTCTTTCACATGCGCCGTGCGTGCCATGACTCTCGTCACTGACATTCCGAGGCGCATGGAAAGAACGAGCTACACACGACGATACACAACTTCAAACAAGTCTGTTTTCAGGTTCTTTTTTCTTTCTTTCAAGTAATTTGTTTAAAATTGTCATCAATATTTATTTCATCAAATCCCTTTCGTTGATCAATTAGGCTTATAGATTAACCGTGTTGCCATATTCGTTTAAGTATTTTACCACTTGCAAAACGTATGGATAGAATTTAAATAGTTAACTCCCTTTATAGACTAAAACTGCTTGTCAGATCGCGTATTTCTTCTTTTCAAGTGTTATTCATTAATACTTGTTCAGTCCCTTCTATTCCCGTCATTGTAATTTCGTGCGATTTTTCTTAATTTTGCATTCTACTTGTTTTTGTCACTTGGACTTTGTGCTTGAAGACAATTTTTTATTTTTCCCCCTTTATCATTCATCTGTTCCGTTAGCTCATTATTTTGACATCGTCAATCATCAGAGGCTGGAGTAGGTCGACCAATAAGATGAATGTTGTGACGCAATCCATTCTAAGGTCAATGACAACTGGTCCCGCTTGAAGTCACGTGATTTCACGCCAATAGGAAAAGAGATATGCAGCGGGTGACATTTAATACTGCTTCCATACAGTGGCTATTTGTGAACAACAAGGACAGACAAATAGACGGATTATATTTCATCCAATCGCGACAATGAACTCATTTGCGTTTCGACCTACGCCTCTAGATGTGATTGGCCCAGTCTGCTTTTTCTATATTTTACCCTGAGTCTCTCTTTCTTTATCTCTGTCTCTGTCCTGTCTATGTCTCTCTCTGTGCGTGTCTCTCTCTCCTCTCTCTCTCTCTCTC
>JAQFYQ010004100.1:0-10146 GCA_034694885.1 Buchholzia appendiculata | reverse complement strand
ACGCTCGATACTACAGGCAGTTTTTAAGGTCAAATTTCACTACGGTAGTATCCATTTCACTACGTATGGTCACACTGCTCAGAACACTTTACTACTTTGTTTTTTTTTATACTCTACCCCATCGCCAAAATGAAACAATAATTTGGATTGTCATTGTTCTAGTTCGGTCTAATGCAGTTGAAGCATAGTTCTGAATAGTCTCCAATGCACCGTAAGTACAGCATCTTAATTTTACTGTCAGAAATCATTATTTACTTTATACTGCACAAAATTGTGATTTTGGATTTGTTACCATAATAAGTCATGATATAAAAGTTTGTCGATGTTACTTTCACACATCTTTAACTTCTTCTACTGTCAAACCACACCGAAACAGCTGAGCGGTAATTAAGTGTTCCTTCTATACATAAAATGTTTTGGAATGGGCCGCGTACTGCGCTGAGGTACGTAGCCTATTGTTCCACAATAATGACAAGTAAAATTTGCCACATTCGCTCATTTGTTAAAGTATTCAGTTCAAACAGACACCTTGACTCCATTCGATCAATGAGAAAATGAATGAAGCTTATTATGCAAACAGAATTTACTAAGCATCTTTAAAACTTTGAATTGGCGTTGAACAGTGAATATAGATGTTACTTGGCAGCGATGGGCATTGGGCAGTAACTTATCATAATGTTAACTAGTCTTTAACTTCTCAAGATATTTAAAATGAAGTAGGTTATTAATCCGAACTAGCTAAGAATTAACAATTTGCTAACTATTCTCACAGAAGTATAGATAAAAGTATTTAGAAGCTACTATCAACAAAACTAGTTGAAGGTTACAACCCATAAAAGTATTATTAACTCACAAAATTAGTTGAAATATTTAGAAGTTACTACTTAAAAATGGAGATAGAAGTTAACTCATAGAAGTAGTTAAAATTTATTTATACAACTAGTCATATTACCATAATAATAACGAGCTAAAACTAACACAACCAAAATGTTCAAATCATGTAATCAGCTTTTAAGTTATATCAACAATAGCTGACGGACACTGGAATTACGTGACATCGCAAATTCCAAAAATCCTTGTTAACTATAATATACTTCGAAATATCAATATATGAGGTCCAGATTTTAATTTGTCACTTCGTAAAATATACGTCTTATTAAACATTGTAAGAAATTTAATATGAAGTAACTCTATATACGCAATCTACTCCAAGGCCAACGAGAAGTGAACTATTAAACAGGAGATGTCAAACGCTTCAAAACTGCACCAAAATTCAAACCATGGATAGAAACTCGTGGTGTAATTTTCAAGTAAAAATATTTAGGGGGCCACTTTCATGATGACCATCAGCAATGAGTTACTTCCACAACCACCACACCGTCACACTCCAATTAAAATTTCTATTTTAACGACCGCGCAGCCTGACGTTAGCTGAAGCTGCTAGATTCCTATTATGGAATCATATCTATTGACCCTGAAAAAAATTAACTCTAAAAAAACTAACTGAAAAAGCACGAGTTGATTACGTTCGTTTTTCACTGATGGAAGAAGAACGGAACAACTTAGAACTTTACTCTTGCCACATAAATGCAGTACAGACTGAGCAAGTCTGTTGCACAAGTATTGTCACAACATTTATTAGTAATTCACACTCGCGAAGAAAGAGCTTAATAAGTCAACATCATTCTCAATGCATACAGTTGTTGCATTACAATATAACTATAAACGCACAATTTTCTAGATAAATTCTAGAATTTAATAATCAAAATACATTGGTAGCCAAAATACACCGAAACGAAGCTTTCACCACACGCACGTACTATAACTGAACTTTTATCACTTATCCAACACTAATTCAACTTATCCAGCACTAATTTTTTCCCTAGAGTAATCTTTGCAAATTAATTTCCTATCTAAATTAAGTAATTTAGATTGCTATGTCGCAAACAAAGCACACGTACAGTTTCAAGTTTGATACACATTAGAAGAGACAATTCAGTGTGAAGCCACGAATCGAAGCTGAAGTACAGTAATTTCCTACCATAATATAAAACACAACATTTAGTTAAGCTTCACCACTATGCTAGAGAGAATTAGATACTATAAATTTACATCAAGTAGACCACTGGGGACAAACAATCAGGCACATCAAAGACTGGAGAGAAATAATTATGAAAACGATCGAGAGAAAAGGAAAACCTCTGGATTTATGGAGAGACCTCGTGGCGGTGGCTGATCTACTCCAGCTGTGGGAGGACGTCCTGTTGGCAGCCGGAGGCGGAATGGGGCCCTAGCCTGACGGAGGCTAGGGCAGGACACAAACAACAGAAAAGGAAAAAGACAGACATATGAAATAACAAAAAATGAAAAAGAGAGACAGATAGAGCGTGGGGGTAAACAAACCAGTGGAGAACCACAAAAATAGTCTAATAGAAAAGAACCACACAATACTGTACGACTTAGGGTTTGACATCACATACAAAGCATCACTGGTTAGCTACAACAACAACAAACATGAAATGTAATTCTGCACAAACAAGTTCCTAAACCCATTATTGAGCAAACAAAAGACAGTAGAGTATTTAGAATTTATTCAGTCAATCAATCTTGATGTAAATTGAATATTTCAGTCAGTCAGCTAACTACCAGCAAGAATAATATCAGTGCTCGATAGCAAGCAAATCTGTCTGTACTGAAATAAACACAGCGGCAAATCATTTACAAATACATATATCTAATATTATATATATCTGTTCACAAGTGGTGTTCAGCTTGAATCCAGTAGGATGTAAATTTGAGAAACATCACGTAATGTGTGGTCAATCCGTACAAAGTTGAAATAATCCGTTCAATGGCTTGCTTGCAGAAACTAAAAGGTCCTTTAGACAACTGTACCACCAGGGCTAACACATGATGATGATGACATCACGCAGATCATCTTGCTGCTAAGACGATGACAGCATCTCTTGGTGCAGAGTCGACTAACGGACATCACTTAGTAGTCGTCAAGGTCAAAATCCAGTCCAAGGTCATCCAGGGGTTCCATGCTCTGGAAGTCCACCTGGTACCTCAGGATACCTGGAAAATATTGCATCAACACAATATAAACATTAAACAAGGTATGATAGTATCGACAACAACAAGAACTCGAACAAAATAAAGTAAGATAATGATGATAAATTACAGTATATGAATAAAAAATTACACTGAAATGTTACCATTCATCCTATGAATGTTATATTAATCCTGAAAATCATAAATAATAATAAATTTGAATAATATGAATATAATATCAGGCTTAAGTGCATAGTTTTTATAACCTATAGTTCGCCAACAACAGGAAAAAAATTGATTGACTCAATTTTGTTTAGATCATCACATCACATTTAGTACAACGTAAGCTACTGAATTTTTCAAACCATTTGCAATTACTTTATTACCACTAACAATAGACTAATCCTACAATCAATGATTAATTAACCTCTCGGTTACCATTAACAATGAACAACACTTCCGTTATCGTTTCATTGACCATTAATGAAATTACCAGTTGAATAACCATTTGTTAAAATAACAATCATCATTCTAATCATTATCATCAACAACAAAAAATTCACTGCATACTACATTGAAGGGAACGTAGTATTTATATATAATTTTTTAATCCATGCTGTGTTGAAAATACAAGCTGATAAATATGGACTTACAATGGTCATACAGTCTTACCAGATATTTAATAAACAGATCAATCACTTTACAATACATAGCAACATTCTCAATTGTCTCCCTATCCTAGGGGAATATAAACATTAAACAATAACAAATAAATACAGACCACCAATTCCTCCGAACCCCTTCACGAACTGAGCGCCTTCTTGCGACTTGTCCGTGATGATCTCCAGCGTGGCACCGAAACCTTTGTAGTTATTGGCAAACCACTCGATCAGTGAAAGACTTTCAACCAGCTCCAGCTCAACGCCCGTCTACAGAAATACACAGTAGAGTCTGGATGAGTACAGTCTAAAACACAGTCCAACCTGTGCGTCAAGAAGGAAAGGAAGATAGAATTCAGTAAAACAGAAGTCAGTTTAATACACTGTAATTGTAACAAGATTTAATACTTTGTCTACAATGTACAAAATATCATTCCTTAATACAGGAATTCAATTATAAAATCATGCAGTTAATACCAATATAAATTAATCAGATAAGACAGCACATATCTAATTAATAACTTAATTGCAGGTAAAATTGCTTAATTGCAGGTAAGATTGTTAATTTGTCTTGAACAGTTTATAATGATACGTTATTAAACATAGTTCTGAGGCTAGTTAAATCATAAATCACCAAAAATATACATTTTCTGCATTTGAATAACATGGACGAACAAAATTAAAACATTCAAATTAAAACAAAAGAAAAACTAAATGAAATCTTATTTGAAAATTGAGTGCTTATTTCAATACATATTTCACCTATTGATAAAGGGTTAAACAACGCAGAAAAATTGGCAAATCAAGAAAGATATCAAGAAGAGCAATACACTATCACTATTATGTGATAAAATGGCTCTATAATGTGATAATGTGTCACTCTAATATGATAAAGTAGCACTATAATGTGATAATGTATCCTACAATGTGATAATGTATCATTATGGATGTGTACACTTAGATATAAAGATATATACATTCAAAGTGATGCATTTATACATCTATAATACAATACATACATAAAGCACTAGCATGTCATAGTGGATTCCAATGTTACAGTAAATAGATTAATAACCAACCTCCTTGTCCATAAAATATGACTTGTCTTTTTCCTGCTCAGGCTTCAAGAACAGAATTCTTTCCTCTAAGAACAGAGTTAAATACAAGCATACAATTTAATAATACCGGACAAATATAATAAACGTATTCAGTACATATAAGAATCACACATTTCCCCATCTCTCTCCGACACAAATTATGCATGTTAGACAGTTCAGGTATTTACAATTGTTCACACTGCATTAGTAAACAACTTTAGATAAAAACAAATTTTAAACTGCAACTAGTTTAGTTACTTACTTGATATAAGCAAACATAATTACCAATAAAAAAATTATTTGAATTGCATTACAAACATAAAATATAGTTTATAAAAAAGAAGTCAATATTGATCACGTCTGGCACAAACATGGAATTACACACAGACTCCGCTCAATTACTAATGTCCAATGCTTACTAATTGCCAGAGAATGAAAGGAAGACCAAAAGATGATAATGATTGATGATTTAAAGGAGAAATCGTCACATCGTATGTAGAAATGAATAACAGAGCTGAGGATAGGGTGACTGGGAGAGTTTTCAATGCCAAAGACCTGCCAGAAGGCCGAACAAATGAATTATTAACCTATAAAACTGATGTTCGTATACCTCCAGTTGAGTGGTTCTTCAGAACGTATCTCATTGTGTCGAGATTCTCCCAGATGATCAGTATCTCCACGGCGCCCATCTCCAGCGCCTTCAGCGTGTCCTGTACGCCGAAACAGTACCGGCCAGAGTCGACGGAAATCTCGTCAAAGTACTTTCCTGCATTATGCAAATACGCCTCGGTTATATATATATGTCTGTTATCATGGTTATACGATTGTTATCACCGTCATACATTTGTTATCACGGTTATATGTTTGTTATCAAAGTTATATGTTTGTTATCAAAGTTATATGTTTGTTATCAAAGTTATATGCTTGTTATCAAAGTTATATGTTTGTTATCAAAGTTATATGTTTGTTATCAAAGTTATATGTTTGTTATCCAGGTTATATGTTTGTTATCAAAGTTATATGTTTGTTATCAAAGTTATATGTTTGTTATCAAAGTTACACGTCTCACTGTGTGTTAATGTACAATATTCGTATATATAATGCTTATGTTTATCAAAATATTTATCAAAATCTGTGCTAATCTTAAGCACATTCATAATGCACAAAACAAATTGTTTAAAATCAAGCATTTATAGACTAGTTGAAAAAGCTGAAATTCTAACAGCAGACGACAAAATCAGTTGAAACAGACAAACTGTACGAAAAGATTTACAGGCACTGCGCACAATAACACTACAAGTACATGGCATAATGGTCTGACAAACTCGAGCAATTCAAATCTTAAAGTTGAACAAGAATCCTATCATAGCTGCAGACGACTGACCAATAAGCTTCTTCTCCTGGATGAACTTGACATTGCCTAGCGCCTCTGACGCAAGCTCTATAGCCTGATTGAATCCGTTCTCTCCTCCGTACGACACATCGACAATCTTGATGATCTTCGCTTGCAGTCTCTACATTATGCGAACAACACATATATATACCTACCACAAGAACAACATCAACAACACCTAACAACAACATAGAACAACATAAACAATATAAGTTCATAAGCCAAATACGCATCATTACAAAACACAAAAATATAATGTAAATTTTTCAAAAAACAAAACAACATAAAGCAAGTTATCATAAGCAAGCAATGAAGTGTTAGCTTCCTCTAATCGTTATCAATTCTTATTGAAATTTTCTTCTAATATGCATTTATCACAAACATAAATAATGACCGCAGATATATAGATAAGTCTAAATTTGTAAGTACATAGATAAGTATAGGAACAAATATTGTTCATAGCAATTTAAAACATGAAAGATATAAACAGATCTGTTTTCATCCATTGATAGCATACAACAAGAACAAGCTAACTAAAGTCCAAGCAATGAGAAAAGTCAATAATGAAGATATAATTGGTCAGAGAATAGACGCTTACAGGGTCAAACATGTCCGACTGACTGAGTTCAGTCTTGAAGTCGGCTGAGCCGGCCATAACGAGCCCGGCAACGTTCGGCCGATCGTTTACAATATAGAGCTGTACGGCGACCTCTGCGACCTTTCGCACGTAATTGTGTCGTTTCTCCATGCGCAGACGTGCGAAACGCAGGGCAGACTGACCTCCTCGACCTGTAGGTGTAAACAATGCAATTAAATCAAATATCCAATATACATTCAAATATCAAATATCCACTACAACAATGAGAAAGTACAATGTGCAAGTTCTGACAGTTGACGATTAATTCTAAGCTAGATAATGTTTCATACCCCAAGGCCAAGTAGGCCTATATATTAGTGATAAATACTACACAAAATGCACACCTCAATTTGACGTTTCCAGTTCCAATAAATATTACAACAATAAAATTCTGGATTGTTCACGATCAATAAAAATAAAGGATCGTTTCCTGTTGATGCCGACGACGACCCCTCTTCAGAACTTTAAATAACTATCTAGATTTTATAAATGTTTCCGAAAACTGTTGCATAACCGATTTGACCTTTTAAACTTTTGCTTAATTTCTGTCATGGTTATTTAAATAGTAACTTGAACTGATAATCTCTAATTTTGTACTTGTCTAACTATCTTAGTTAAGCTTAGTTAAGCATTTACACTGCATTATTGTTCATGTTTTTTTGTGATGTTTTAACTGTAAATAAATTACAGTTAACCATCAATACCTTCAAAAATTCAATAATCAATAAAATTAGCAAATCATCACGACTCGTAAGAGCTGATCTGACTACCAGATTCTCTTCTTCCTCATCATCATCATCATCATCATCATACACACATAGCTCAGCTTTCCATATAGAGCAAGGGACAGACATCTCCAACAATGACTACTTTCAAACAAATCATGATCATGCACATCCTCTGCACTCAGCCTTAACATATCCACATCTGATCACAAACACTCCGTCCAAGTCTTCTACTCCTGACTTTGCTATTTTATCCTTCCACATCCATGAGCTGGTATATCTTATCCAGTCACTTTCGTTCTTTCTACCCACATGTCACGTGGCAAAGCCTGACGACATCACTCACATCGGGGATACCCAACCTTACGCTGAAAAAATTATACTCTTCTTCGTAAAGTGAAATGACCAGCTCCAAACAGCACAGAAATGATGAAAACAGGGCAGTAGTCAAAAGTTGCAGATTTTTGTAAATTCTTCACACATTTTGAGAACTCTGCCTCTGTCATAGCTCGAGATCAATATTTTACTTTAAATGTCCGCCATGTTTATAAAATCATGTCTACTACTGCAGCACAGCAATACGATTCATAACCAGTATAAAATAATAAGATTAGTTGAAAAAGCAACCAGGGTCATATACAAACCGTGCTTCTTAGGCAAGTCGACGAGAAACTTGTGCAGGACTTCTCTCGTGTTACCGGACAGCGTGCCGAACAGCGCGCAGTTACCATCCATGACGATGAAACCGAACTTGCTGTCATCAGCCAGCAGCGCAGTCAGAGCCTGAAACAATGGAGTGGACAAAAAGCTTTATACAAACAGTCTAAACTTAAACAATAAAACTTCCGACCACGATCTTTGCACATAAAAGTATTCAACGCTATATTCAAGTTTCAAATAATGTCATTACCAGTCAGTCATTACTAAGGCAACGCATGTCGGGATATCAGAGACTTAACATGACAACTACAACTACATTAACAGAACGACTAACATTTATTCCAGACTGCTAATGCTAACGTATGTGTAGCAGACCACAGCAGAAACGAGTCACACATCAGATACAGCAACTAACATACATAAATAAAATAAATATTTCAATTTCAACCCCGAAACAGGAGTTTATCAGCTTGTGGATGTCATTTATATACCAGCTTGTTTGTCAGTTTATCTTTCACAGATAACAATATAACGAAACATAACTTCTACGTTTGGAAGCTCAAATAAGAGGCATAACTACAAACCTCTGTGTGAAATTTGTTGTCGCAGAGATACAACGACGTGTTGATTGGGCGGAACGGTTCAAAGTCGATGTTCACCTTCTTCTCTTTACCCTCATCAGTGACAATCGTTCCGCAGTAGATCACAAGTCCGTTAAGTGGAACTGAAAGCACAACACTCGGGACTAGATAATTAGCAGTACAATCAATAACATTGAAGTGTTAAAAAATTCATAATAATCAATTATATACAACACGAATATCTTCATTTAAATAAATTAAGCACACAAATATCACTCATCAAAAATTGGAACTGTATCAGTGCCAAGCAAACTCATGATGACACAACATTAAAGCAAAGATTTATGGCTGAAAGTGGATAACCTTCCCAACATTGACATTGTCACATCCTGTTACACCCACACAGTAGTATTACAGATGCAAATCAAGTCCCCACGTCACATACAGGATGCAAGACTGTCTGGAGTATAAATGTCTATGCTTATATGAACATCATACCCTTGTTGTAGAGCTTTAGCCTCTGTTGTACGGACGTGATTGCGCCGAGCACAGAGAGTCGGTTAACTCTACTCTTGATGTTCGACGCCGTGCCGAACTCATCCGCCAACATCTTAGCCACTCGTGCAATCTGATCCTTCGGCGGAATGATGAGTGATATCATGCTCGTCCCGTTGCTTTATCAAACACAGAAAGGTTATCTTTAAACATGTTGCACTTATACTCTCACATAGATCAAACAAATTATTACTTAACAAATAGGCTATAGAACAGCAGACTATATATAACAGCTTAAATAACAAGACTGTTTATGATGTCATACTGAAACACAATCTCAGAATGCCACAAATTCACTGCTCAATTCAATCATTTGTCATCGTCAAGTGTCAATATTCAGATAGAATCAAATAATTCATCACAGCAGGTCTATTATTATTGAATGACACTATACAGCTCTAGCAAAAATATGATCATCATGTTTAGTAAATTGTTCACCCAATATATGCCAATAATGCTTGCATCAAATACACGCGATGACTCACCCTCGGGCCGCTTCAAGACTCTTTATCAGCTTCTTTATCTTCCATATCTCAACGTTACGATCAGCGCTCGAGTCGACACCGTCAGCCATCTCTGTGTTGTTTATCCGAGCACTATACACAAAAGTAACATTTATACCGTCAATTATCATCGTTAACATCATCATCCTAAATAAGTAATCATAGGGCCTACTGTATTTGTCTCAGACAAATATTTTTATTAAAATAATGAAGTTACAACCTGCCACAGACAAATTCTGTGGGCCCAGTAACCAAGCAATATTTCAATATATTAATAGCTTA
>JAQFYQ010004099.1:0-10146 GCA_034694885.1 Buchholzia appendiculata | reverse complement strand
TGTGAATAATCCATGAACATCCAGCGCAGTTCACCGATCTGCACTGACAATTCGGTACAGTTTGTCTCTTTGCGAAATGTACAATTCATATGCTATCCAGAACTATAGGTCACACAAAGATCGAAGAACGAAATGGGGGGCTTGATCTGGGTGATTAAGCAATTATGCAAGCTCGTGTAAACCAGCTTATTACCAATGCGCCGCTCGAAACACTTGACATAAAAATGTCTAAATTGAATCGTTCTTCGTAACTCTGTTTATCTATTTGGAGTAAAAGGCGAACGAAGAAGAATAGAGGCGTGATACAAACGTGTTCGTTTTATTGCGTTTTACTCGTCAATTTCCGTCCTGGGACCTTCGCCCCGCCTCTCGGCTCTTAGCCACGCCCCCACACACTCGCCACCTCACGTCATCATTATGCGAGGCACATTCGTATGATCACTAAACCGTAGCGATGCAATGAGGCATAACTGTCATGGGCGATCCTAAACCCGTCGCTCAACGAGGGCAATTTATACACGCCAACGATAGAGATTATTAGCCTTCAGTTCCGGGTAGCACTAATACTGGCAATCAATTGTGAAGATCATGAGGGTGGGATGACCCTTAGGAGCGATGGGGTGGCCCTGGTAGCTATGGGGTGGCCCTTACTATCAATGGGAATGTCTCATGTGGAGATTTTGGGGAGAGGGGCAGAGGATACCGGCGGTTGAAAATCGATTCTACAATCCAATTTTTCATTTCCACTCTCAAGGAAACAGTCGAATCCAAGACGTGTGTCAAGAACCATTACCGTACGTTTTTTTATTAAGCTCGCTGAGACTGAAATGGTGTCTCATGTAAAGAGATCGTTCTTCCAGCAGACGGAATGTCCTTTCGATGGTCCTGGGACATACGTTCTTCCATGCTCCACTGGCTGAGAAATGCAAGCGTCGCTCGACCGAGCGTGCTGTTTAAACTATCGAGAGGAATTCCGTCTCTAGCTCGGGACGACGCTTTCTCTGCGATATTTTATTTCCTGTTGGAATGTTTAAGAGCAATGAATGTCGAGTTCGGAGAGTTGAGAGAAAATTGAATCGCGAATGAACATGCATGTAAGTGCTTACGCGAAGACTTACTGTGTCGATGTCTTTGAGACACCGCAACAATGTGTGAAAGTGATACAATAAATGAGTTTTTACGCTTTGTTGCTGCCGAAATAATATAGAAGTCTATTAATTATTTATTGTTATTAATTATTGTTTTTGATCTTTTTTTAATTTAAAAAATAAGCTAGGATTAGATTGGGAGCTAGCTGCAACTCTATTAACTGTTTGTCTTTAACTAACTAGTATCTGCGATTAACTGCATGTCTTTAACTGTCGATAATAACAGTAGGTATATGTCATGAACTGTATGCCATTAACTGTAACTATCCGCATTCATCTGCATGTCATTAGCTGTAGCTATCAGTCATTAACTGTATGTCATTAACTGTAGCTATCCGTAATTATCTGTAGCTATCAATAATTAATTACTGATAGCTACAGTTAATGGCATATAGTTAAATACAGATACTAGTTACAGTTAATGACATACAGTTAAGTATAATTAACTGTATTAATTAACTATATGTTTACAGCATGAAGTTATCCTCTTTATACTTCTCAATGAAACTAGTAAAATCGTCATAGACCACAAATATTATCTGCCGCAATCTGCTTTAAAAGGGCATTTGCATGGTCCAGCTGTTTCTGTAATAGGATGTCAAGGCCGTTTAGGTCATATGCGCCTGGTTTTAATAAGAACAGAGTAATAATGAAATCAGCTTTGTTAAACTTCACATTGTTTTTATTGTTTAAGTCATTTATCATCTGCCATTGTCTCAAACTGTGTCGCCTTTTGTAATCGGCATATATCACGCACCAAGCCACACGGTGCCACGCTTTTCTATTGACTCTGAGCGAATTAAAAACTCTGTTGTATTAATAGACTTGTTATTGTGATGATGTAATTTACGGCAACCTCATTATATATACATGATGCTGGGCTACATTGAATATTGTATTTGAGCTACAAGTCACGCCTTACTTGCTAGGAAAGCTATTTTGCACAGCTCAGGCATGGCTTATGAGCTGTACGCCAACTGTAGCATTAACGTGACTGTGCAAATAGGAGCAATCTCGTTAATAATTCAGTTATTGACCGATTCCAAGTAGGCTGAGTTTGCACATGATGTGCAGAACATCGATGGCAGCTATCAGACCGTATTGCACATGTATTGCACATGTATTGCACATGTATTGCACATGTATTGCACATGTATTCAGTAGCATGACCAGTGCTGCTAAAAATTATCTTTAGAAAATAAACTTTTGCTGCATTGATCATTGGAGAAAGTTAAATACCTAAATGGCGTTGAATAAAATGTATAAAAATCCTCGAGTATAACACTACAAAATGTAAAACAGATGCATAAATTATTGTTGTTTGTGCTAAAATATTATTATTGAATTTGAACCGTTTCAATATCTGAACATGTACTAAACAATTTGAAGCAGTGTTTATGGGCAAAGTTCATTTTAATGATTAAACAATCTGTATTATGCATTATGTTATGCATACTGTACAATTAAATGTATTTTTCAATTATGCGTCATACTACACAAATATCACAGTTATCGCAGATTAAGCAAAAGTTACTATACCGTTCAGGATTCATAGAATAAAGTGTTCCACGGTCGGATGCCTTTCCTGAATACAGCGAAGTCCTGACCTCCCAGAAAAAAATGAAGCGTTTAGTCGGTAGCACAGAAACTAATAAAATTAAAGTCAACATATCTAGGTGAAATCTTAACGTGCTCAGCACTGCTCACACTACAGTTCAGAGTTGAACGTTGGTCACTTTTTTCGGACCCAGGGACTCTGTAATCCGACCCGATGTCGGCCCTACCCACTGAACATTTGACCAGACCCGACCCTCGGACAACTCAAAAAATGCTGACATGACCCGACCCACGGACTTTCTTACCCGACTCGACCCGCGAAATCTGTAAAATAACATGAAACATATTTCAGTCAAATTTGTCGGTGAAATTTATAGTTTGTATTTATTTTTAACTTTTCATTCTGATTAATTCTCAATTTCTAATGCACATTGAATTATAATTTTATTTGGGAACAATTTTTAGAGTGTACAGAATTGTTATGCTCTTATCGTTGGGCAAATAAACGTTGTGCAAATAAATATTGCATCTATAGCAATTGAAAATTGCAGGAAATTGTAGGATGAAGGAAACTTTGGGAAACTGAAATAAAATTTAATATAATCACATAGGTCTATAATAGGTCTCAAAAAGCTATTGTAATATGCATAATTTCATCTTAATAAATCTGTGTCAATTTTATAAATGAGTAATGCATACTATAATTGTTATGCCTATGTATACTGTATAAGCCGTGGACATATTCCTCTCGAAATTCAAGCTTCAATGTATGCATTTTAAACAAGAAGTACTTCAAGGACACCTTAAATCAATAAAACATGGCATGACAAGGTGATTAAAATTATCGCGGGTCAAGACGGGTCAGGATTTTGTGACCCGACCCGACCCGACCCACGGACTCTCTGACCCACTGAAGCCTGGACCAGACCCGGCCCGACCCACGGACTCTCTGACCCACTGAAGCCTGGACCAGACCCGGCCCGACTCGCCAAGTTTTTCAAAAATGCGGACAACACCCGACTCGACACCCGGATCAAATTCTGGAGAGAAATTTGCCCGTATTACAGTAATCAAGAAGTATCCGTATACCCTAGATCAATGGAGTTGATGTGATTTAACTTTGTCACTCTCTTTCATCACCGACAAGTATCGTCTTCTGAAAAAAGTTGAGTTCTATAATTCATCTCATCATATGTTTGCAAATTATTCCCGTCTTATGACGTCATCCACCCACGCGAATTATTTTACCATCTCTAAGACCATGCACTTTACTTTCTAGTGGCAATAAATCGTGTTCTACGATTGGACATCGTCAGAACGTTGTGCTAATCTAGGCTCGCTAGTGCATTGTAAAATGGTGCAGGAACTTCATGTGCGTCAAGATGCCGACTTTTGTCGACATTGACGACAGTGAAGGGATTTGTACGATCTTTTCTTCAATACCATGGAACTTTTCTGCCGTAGTATCAAGTGTCTATACTTTCATCTAAAAACGAGATCATTTTCATTTAATATCTCTCATTTGGTATGCATGATTATATAACCATAACAAATCCTATGTACATGTTGTATAGCTGCAACGTCTACGAGCTCCAAAATTGACGATTGGACCACAACCATTTTAAACTGTTAACAATGAACCAAATCGGGAGAATGTATTGAAAAGCAAAAGTATTCGTTGTCCAAAAATATAATAATAACAATAAACTGTGGATTTCTTTTATATCCTCTCATAAATTGCAAAATTGTATTCATCTCATAAGGTTATCCGCTCACGTCGACCTTGGCCTTCCCCTAGCTATTTTATCATATACTTTTTCCAATCTGACCTAGTTTTATTCCGAAATGTTTAATACACCGCCTATAAAACAAAATGCGAAGGTGCTACTGCCGCGGAGTCAAAGTCCTACCATTGTCTGAAGAGATTGCTCTTGTCAGCGAACAGGTTCCGTAGCAGAACAACCATTCCCCGGGGGAAAGGTCTTGCACGCAACATTCTGCGTCACACCATACAGCTGCGCCACACTCTTCGCCATGCCACACTTCGTGCCACACTCTTCGCCACGCCACACTTCGTGCAACACTCTGCAAGCAAAGTGTCACCCAAGAACAACGTCTGATTTCACACGCCGCTCGCTGATGAAGTGTCGAAAACAATACTTTAGTCGACACGAAGAAGTGAATGTCTTACACGAATGTCTACAGTCGGGAGATAGGATCAGACATATTGTGTGAATGGCAATGCTTTGTATAGGCTGCCTGCACGGGTGTCTGAGTATTTTGTGAATATAATATTGCATTGCATTGCAATATTGAATATTGCATGTTTTTTACCTATCCACGTTTATCTTACATTGCTTTGCATGTATTATTTAATGAACA
The DNA here is from genome assembly GCA_034694885.1 of Buchholzia appendiculata. Lineage (NCBI taxonomy): Eukaryota > Metazoa > Annelida > Clitellata > Enchytraeida > Enchytraeidae > Buchholzia > Buchholzia appendiculata. Next base: position 5,059 of record JAQFYQ010004099.1, on the reverse strand, counting down.
ACGGCGATGATTTATATTTTCAACAACATCACGTGATGATTAATTTGTCGCATTTAGTCCGCGATCACGTTGGAATTTCGAACAATGAATCGTTAAGACAGATGAAATGTGCACACTGGCTTGCAGGATTTCCATGTTGACTTACAGACTTAATTTACCTTTAATTACCTCGTCTTCTTCTGATTATTAACTATTCATTTCATGGTTGAATGATGATGTCGTCCATTGTCCGCACACAACACAGTTTCGCGCGATTTATGGATGACAATCAATGTATGCATCGCTACTAGTTAACATCACAATGTGATATTAAATTTATACCAAGGAATTTGACATATCTGACGGGATTTACGATCTGGACAAATAACGAACAAAATGAGAAATCATGGCTAATTGTTATCCGTTCAGAGTAAATCAAGTGGACACAAAACATCTGAATACAAAGAACGCTTCCTGCCATCATCATTGCATTCAGCGATACAGCCAAAAAATAACAGACCGATCAGATGGTGTGTGATTCCGAAACAATGACGGACGCAGAGCCAAGTCCGTTCGGTCATAGATTTCGAATTAAGATAGAAATGAAACCAAAAGTACATTGTCGCAGTGTCTGTCTAATTTATGATTTTGAAATAAAACTATTCCCATTTACTTTTCTAGCAACTTTTTCGGTATCGAGACCGTTTCAACAATTTTATGTATAAATGCATGAATGTTCTAATATTTTCTTTCATGGCAACCTCGGAAGTTTTTAGAGATACTAGTGAAAGTAGTCCGATGCATACTGAATTCGGAAATTGGTTTCTCCTCTGTTGAAACATATGGTTTGACAACTTTAAATGTAATTATATCGAATGATTTTTACTGCTGAAGCAAATGCAAAATAACATTACATCCAACCAATATACTTTTCAATCCAATTAAAATCACATTAACAATAATTTATCAATTTTTAAGAACTAATAACTAAGCAATTCAGTATTTAAACATTGATGCGTGCTCCATGTTTCTTTTGTAATGCTATGTGCCGCTTCTATCGCACGTGTATTGTGGTTTGAACTGCTGGTTAATTGTTCTCTTTTTCTTTTTTCTTTTCCATTGTTCATTACTACTTTTATTTGGTGAAACTAAAAATGTCATATTGGTAAATTTCTTGAGATTGATTGATTTCATACAGTTAAGCATTTAAATTAAGTTGATAATAAACGCCAATTCAATATAACAGCAACACTTCTTATCATTGCGGGGAAGAACAATCAAAAGCTTTTATTGATTTCAGCTCCAAAAATATAGAACTTTAGTCAAAAATTGCAATTTTTTTAATTATCGCATTTAAAATAATCCATGTTTTCCTGTTAAATTAACTCCAAAAATTTAGAGTGACAACTAATATCTATCCGAGCCGCTTCCAATGATATGTTTTGGCGGATTGAGTTTCTGACGGTATGACAGCGATGCCAGAATGAAATACCATCCAATCACATAACCACTGTGGTGACGCTGTTATCTGTGAACAAGCAGGTTGTCTGCTGTGATGTCTAATTATCATACGTCGTTCTATTATTGCAAGAGCTCTATCGCCGAGAACAGATGTTTATGATGTATACTGAAGAACAGCGATGCAGGCAATCAACCGTGTAACTGAACAGTCGCCGCAGTAATTCCCAGAGGGAACCATGCCTCAACTAATTCAATCTCGATAAAACCAACGAGTCCCTTTGATTTACAGACGGCCCGCTGCGCTGCTTTTTGAACAGAACAGTTTTTTAGTCTTTTTATATGGAACAATGTAGGACTCAGATGGCACACGGGAAATTCAGCCCGAACTGTGCTTTCTTCAGGGACAATGATTTAGTTTTTTTGAAAATGAATGACTGGAACAAATAATTTTACATACATAAAGAAATTAATACATAGATGAATTATACAATACATAACTAATTTTTTAGTTGGAGAATCGAAGAAAGGAAACAAAACTAAAACTAAATTAATGAAAAAGATGAGCGCGAAATTTTAATTAAATTAATTAAATTGTTGAAGGAGATAAAGAATTATTTCTTTGAGTTATCACAAAGACTCAGAACATTTCACTATGTCCAAAAGGCCAGCAGAAACTGTTTGCACAATATATAATAAGAGAATTTTGAAACTAAAATATTTATTAGAACAGCAGTCATAGAGTTATTAAGAAACGTTGGTCTGGTTCTGAAATAGAATTTTATACATGCAACTCTAGAACAAAACGTCCTGAATCTGTCAATTACAGACTTACAGTTGTATTGTTTTCCCCGAGCTACGTGATCAGACATGGCTTTTGTCTATCTTACAGAAAAGAAAAACCGGTGTTTTTGTCGCGAGAAATTATTATTCGTCACAAACAATTCACACGACGTGTTCAAGCGCAAGTACATCTACAGGCGAGGGTATCATCTCGAATCAGTATCGCTTGTCTTCTCCGAACAGCACGCAATCAGCATACAATCAGCATGCAGTCCGCATGCAGTCCGCATACACCAGCATACACCAGCATACAATACTAGCATACAATATTAGCATACAGCTAGCAGTCAAGCGACGGATACGTCAAGAATTATCAACACCCTGTCGAACACGTCCACGCATGACGTTACGCAGCGCATCGGATTAATTAAACGTCGAAAATAATAATAGGACAAAAATGATTATGAAACATGAATTGTCTGGCTTTAACGTGTCTCGCGGTGGAATATCGCAGCGTGAAAAACTTGGCCATTGTTTCAAATATTTTGAAAAGTTTTTTTCCTTGTTCATCTGGCCTTTAGGATACAGCAGGTATATTTTGTATTTCAAAACATCAGTTGATAGGTTTGTATGAAGCACAAAAATGACATTTCCTATCTCGAATCTGGGACTCGCTGATGTGCATAGGATGCCTACATTATGTCATGACCTGCCTCGAACATTATATGATATCTAATTCTTCAAAGTTCATGACAGCATAATTACACAAATAAATCAAACAAGTGCATGCAGTAAAAAACATTATGGAAATCACAGAAAATACTAACAAATAAAATTCAGCAATATCTACTTGTGAATAGAAATTTATTCCCGAACAGTTCTTAGTTGTTTTTATTGAATCATCACTTCATAGTTTGCATTGCTCTTTCAGCATCATCGATTCTGCAATGTCACACTGACAAGCACTTCCTGAAGGACTTACCATGACTTCATCCATCTTGTCAACCACAATTAGGCTATGTTCTAAGTTGCCATATTTGATTTCATGATAAGTTTCGGTGGATTCTGCAGATTTGATCTGTCGAAAAACTAGTTTAGCAAAGACAGCCAGAGAGTCAGTGACTTTGCTACTTATTAACAGAGCAAGACAACATTGCTCCAAACACGATACTCTCAGTAACATCTGTTTTCTATAATTTTTCCAGAGTTTTGTTGTTATTTTATTCAAATGACCCAACGGCGTTATTGATAACGTCAACAGCATGTGTGGGTGGAGTAATCACGCCAACAATCAATGTCGCCTGTAGCGGATACAATAGGTAGTGCTTCATAGAGAGAGAGAGAGAGAGAGAGAGAGAAGAAAGAAAGAGAGAGAGAGAGAGAGAAGAAAGAGGAAAGGAGAAGGAGAGATCAGCACTTGTACAACTTGTGATACAGAAGCGAGCATAATTACTGAGATCATGTAGTCTGCAACCGGAAGTAGCTGTCCGCGATGATGTTAGTTTTATTTATGTGCATTTTTAACCTAAATACAACAAAAACACAGCGCGTGCATGATAAACAAAAGCACAAGAATAGACTTGACACCGTGCATGGCACAAAATCAACAACGTTAATTTTACAGTATGGTAATAATTATTGTTGATTCAGCTTAAATTAAAAATTATGTGCGATAGGAGAACTGACCCGAATTTATCTCTAGTTTGTGGTGTTTTTTCCTTCCGTGTGTAATTGTCTATCAATGGAGTGATTTCCGATAGGACCGTTTATCAGGGTGGGAGTTACTGGTTCAAACTACCCAGAAACGAACAATTTACTAAAAATGATGAAATCGTTCGTCTCCACACTCCTATCGCTGTTAACAAATTTGATGGGTCAAACTCCCTCCGAAATTATATTTTGGCTACGAGCTGTAATTTGTGAAGAGAGTAACTGAATACGATATAAATCTCAAACATGTCACAGTTTTGCAATTTGCAGCCCACTCTTCCGACGGTAGATGTCTTTGAGAGATTGAAATTTTTTCAAACGCTCAGTGGCCAAACAACGCAAAATTATTCGTCTTTTTTTCTCTCTTAATTTCGGAACTTGGTACCTAAATCTTATGCTTGTACTCCATTGGATGCATGGTGTATCACTCCTCAGCTCTGACTTACTCCGGAACCTGGAATGTAACTACACTTCGTGTTGCTTCCATTATGGCCCGAACCTCTGGAACTCATGGCAATTGGAGAGTATTGACAAATCCTTGTTGATATGTCGATTATTTGCCTGACTCTAAACTGGAAGTTCATTTATCTACGGATTTACTTGCTGACCATCTATGTTACATGCCAGTTGAGTGTGTAGGGAAGTAGCCATATCTTTATTTGGGGTGGGTGGTGGCACTGGTGGGTTACTAGTATAGATTTTCCTGACGAGCAAAAATCGAAAATATTTAAGTAATCTTTTGCGTTCCGGATAGGAATTGGCCAGTCTATATTTTCCTGGCGAACGGGGGGTGGGGCAGGGTGATTGAAATATCGGAAATATGGTATGCTGTGTTTTAAGTAGCAGCTTTGTCAGATTTGAACCCATCAACCCACCTTTAATACGGGGCTGATAGTTTGACTCAACATTATAGTCAATAATATATCCAAGTCTCTATACAATGGGCTCATCATATAGACTTGGATAAATAATTGACGAGCAATCAGTGAGAGTTCTAACAGTTCTGACGTCATTGACTTGCTCGGTACACAAACTCAGGTCCTCTGTGACGTACTTGAATCAAGGAGTTCGGATAATGGAATATATACTTAGCTCTGTGCTCATGCTTTGATCCTACTGCATGTATACT
>JAQFYQ010004098.1:0-10147 GCA_034694885.1 Buchholzia appendiculata | reverse complement strand
GACCAGGACATTATCATAGGAGATATGTTTGTAGTGTACGTGACGTCACACGTTAGCTTCACCTTGTCTCCTGTTCTTGGATCAGTGTTATTAACGCTGCAGACTGGATCGGATTCTGTGAAGAACATCATGTATTGCCAGATGGTATCCGGTTAATAGCTCACCGGGCATTTGTTTTCCGATTCATTTTTGTCAATACATTTATTTGTAACTCAGTTTCTTATCTAAATTCTTTAAATGCTGTGACTGTTTGCGTAAAGAAAGCACTAGCCACAACTTCTTAAAATACATTTCATGTTTAAATATTCATGATCATTGACCATATCGTTGTATGCCAGATCCTTATATTCAGGATGGTTATAATTCGTTGCTACCATCTCGACACTTCGAATCAAACATATCGGCTGCAATGTTAAAATAACTCTTTTAAGTAAAACCAACAAAATTTTCTGGTACTTTCAGGTTGAATGGCTCATCTTCTCCAATAAATTACTAGTTTGCTTCATATTTGAAAATAGAAGCGTGCCACGAGACGTGCCGCTTCTTGTAATATGTCCAAGGGTTGAAACATTGTACAGTAGCTCACAACTGCTACTTTGACGCATTCACGTAAATATTTAATACAGTAGTTGACATCACTTTGTAATTTGATTAGCCGTTTCTGGACATTTTCAACATTGAGGCTTATTTGCAGAAAATTTTAGCAAATTGCACCAGTGAGCAATTGAGCGAAGAATAATTGTCAATATTCGCAAATGCTGTACTCAGTTTTGAAAGAATTGATTATTTTTGTTATTAACGCTTCCTTAGTCACTCCTAAGATAAGCAGATGAACACAGGTGTGCTCGAAAAAGAATTTGGTTTCTTTCTTATGATTCATGGAACACATAAGTCACTTGAGAAGGCCGTTCACTATTAAGATAATGTACAGAGATACGGGCTTAGTTTCAGAAAGTTATAGAAGTTTATCTCTACAATAGAGACAAGCCACTCGAGCAGTCACGTGATAGTTGGTACGTTCACTTATTAAGACCATTGCGAACTTCAACAGCCATTCTGAAAGAAACATGAAAGAAACATTCCGCACGTGTTGTAATATAGTCTATCACATGAATTTGTTTGTTTTGAACATCATGGATACTTAAAATCTTGCTTACTTATTATTGGCGACATTTTATATCTTGTACTTTAATCTCCATGAGACAGAAATTTGAAAGTGAAATGATGAGCTACTCACGTATCACAGCTAATTGAGCTGATACAGTTGGATCAAACGATTGACATGCGTACATGCCTGCCTCGGCATAAGTTGCGCTGAGTACAACAAGGTCACACTGTCCCGGTCCAACGTTAGTCATGCCGTATCTATCAGCGTACTCTGGATTCAACTGACAGGAGACGATTATATTTACGAACGGAGATTCACTAGTCATCGAATAAGTCCATGTTAAACCAACTGCTGTGTCACTGACGCAACTGAAGATTGACTCCCCGCCAACCAATGTTGCAGTGTTTAGTGGCTCGGTCGTCCAGTCGTGAGACTCAACTGTTACCAAAGTGTTATTATCATCTTTAAACTTTTTCTAAATTGTACCGTAATATTTTTAATTAGATTAGTACTAAATACAAATTTATAATTTGTGAATTTCAATGTTATCAATTTTAAAACTTCTTTTATGCCAGGTGAGTACATGGATTAAAATGTTCAACCAAATAATAAATTCTCTATAGCCACAGCCTTGTTTGGGTACAATTTAAAACCCATTGCGTTTTAACTGGTAAGATATATCAATTCTGAGAGACTGCCCAGAACGGTGACACAATGGCATACTGTAGATCATGCATGTGTCTCTTTTCTCTCTGTCAGTAAAATAAAGTCAGAAATTTCAAATGGTCTGCCTATAAAATTGAGCTCCAAATTCTGCGTCTGTGCTCGGATTTACATAACAAACAGAACGCTGTAGAAAGAGCAATGGTTACAGAATATATTGTGGAATTTGACTTTGACTTGTTTACTGCAAACATGTTATCAAAAACCTAGTTCTGTAATAATTTAACCGCAAACATGTATAGCAGGGTATAATTTCGGTGTTCTACCGGAGCATCTCACCGCCTTGTAATTGCACGCACGCGCAACTTACCTTCAAGCCGAGAGAAATCTGATGTTTGTAAGTTTGCTATACAAAATATGTCAATGTTTATTATACCGTAGACTCGGCGAAACTTTTCTGCTACATGAAATTTAGACTATCATCAGAAGCACAATTTGTAAAATACATTGGTGCTAACTTTTATTTAGAACAATTCGTAGATAGATCAAATTGGGCTTCAAATGATTAATCTTCAATCTAAACACATTGCACTAGTCTTCATAACTATTATCAGGCATAATAAAAAATATAGCATTTCATGTCATGATATGTTATCAAAGGACGGTATTTCTTAAGTTTGAACGTTATTTATATAGTTATATTCGATATTTATAATCTAGATCAAAGTTACTTTGGCTCTGAGGAAAGAAGTGAAATTATGCAAAACCTGTGAGAATCAAAAATTATTAAAAAATTACTTCCTACCATCGTAAAATTCCTCAAGCGATACTCGAACCTACAAGCAAAATCATTTACGATTAGATTATAATCGATGCAGTTATTTCAATATGCAAAATAAATTTCAATAATTCAGTTGAGAACATTCAAACCTGATCTAAATTTATATTTCTTCGATACTAGTAGATCGTTTAATATAATATTTTAAATAGTGTGCGTCAGAAAAGTTTATGTAAAAGCAAATAGTACTACTTTTATCAAGCACTGTTAATTTATCGGAGCTTAGCTTTGCACCTACGATGCAGTCGTTCTGGTCCTTCTCGGCATAGTCTTTCAAGCATTTTTACAGGTGATGTCGTTGTTTTATATCAACAATAAAATATATTTAGAAATTCAAATAGATATTGGTTTGATCATAGATGTTGCACATATTTCGATAAGTCGGTTACTAATTGATGCTATCAATGAGAATATACAGCATGACGAGAATATAAATCGTAAAATATTAAAACTCGCAACCTGGTCGACAATATCACAACAATAAAGTTTGTAAACTGTTCAACGTGTTTACCTGTTGCTGAGAAGGAGAGACGTGTATAAATAGAACGACACTTGTCGTCATGGCGACGAGTGTAAACCAGTCTCTTGTCATCATTGCTTCCATGTCAGTATTCTCATTGTCAATTTTATTTTCGAGGATATCTGCTACAGAGCCTTTGGAAGAAAACTATAGTCCTAGGATTAAAACTCCAAGCTTCTCTATTTTATAACTAATAACTACGGCGCGTGCTATAATACCTACAACTTTAAATGTATAATGTTGTTGACAGACTATGCGCCGTTGCTTCATGAAACAACGGTGCACCATGCACCGTTGCGCAATTCATGCACCGTTGCTTTAAGGCTTAACATACTATGCAGAATCGGTGCATGAACGGTTCTCGACGACGCTCAGCGAGTACTTAATGAACCCGAAGCAACTCGTCGAGGTGTGACACACTACGACGAGTTGCGTCGGTAGTCACGACGAAGCGGTGCACGAATAGACATAAAATAAGAGTAAAATCCAAATTTATTTAGTTCTTATCGTGCAGCAATGCTTCATGCACCGACTCGTCGATGTGTGACCGACTATGCGTAGTTTCGTCGTGAAGCAACGGCGCACGATTCATGCACCGCTCCTACATGAATCTCGATGTGACAATAGAACATGTTATAATTTTGTTCATGCAGCAATGCGTCGCGATTCATGCAGAATCGGTGCACGAACGACGCTGAACGACCATGACTCACTATGCATAATCGGTGCACGAATCGCGCACCGTTGCTTCATGATGTAATGCTGCACGATTCGTGTACCGATTACGCACAGTGTGTCACCCTTTTAACGCACTGCCAAAATTTTTCGTTCAATGTAAAGCATAGGGTGTGAAAAAAATTGAAATTAAACAGATTTATGTAGAGTCGACCTTAACATTGTAACAAAAATATTATTTTATGAGATAATTTTACACGACTTTCAGGAAAATTGCAATTGTTTACATGTATAAGTATGCAGTATAGCAAAATAAAATTGAAATTGATTTAAATTTCAAGTTCTCATGTAATACGGACTGTTTTTGTCTTGCTGAAGAACTTGTTAGCAAATCATGCATAGATTTAGTTTAGTTATTTGATGGTCTATCATAATATCCTATAATAAGGATAGCGCGCTGCTTTCAACTAAAAAAATTGGCGTTAAAAGTGCTCACATTTCGTTCATAAAAGAGGCAGCTTTTTCACGTTGTCAGACTCTTGAAACCGAGTTATCAGCAGTTTGGATTGAAGAATCATTGTTATTATGTTTGCATCGCCATTAGCATAGATCATTACAAGGTACAAGATATTGAAATGGTTTCAGACCTGGACAATGCAAAGACAACTTTAAATGAAACGGCACGCACTTTTAGTTACGTGGTGTCAATATATGCCTCGACTCATATCGAGAAAACTCCAACAAAGTATTGGCCTTTACTTCTCCAGCCACTAATAATTAATCAATCAACTATAACCTATTAGAATAGACTATAGACTGAGAAAGTTCTGGATTCATCGTTTTTTTTAAATCTTGAATTTAAGAACGATATTATAAAATTAAAAACGTTTGTTTTTCGAAAATTCAAATCATGCCAAAATTACATGGTTTAAGGCATCGAAAGACAGATTAAAATTAGAATTATTTTAATACGAAATCTAGTAGATTTATATATAACCTAAACTCTATTTAAATGTTGTTAATCTCGGCAAAATATTGATAATTTATCAAAATTCTCGAAATGTCAGCGTTATGCTACGTGCTCTAACGCATTCCTATTTCGGTGTGCAACAGCTAACTACTCTTGTAAATCAGCTGACCAACTATACTGTATATGTAATTATTGTCAAAATGATAATACTAACAACAGTAACTATTGTAGATAACAATTCTATTCGCTTTCATTGCGGACAGTCTTGATAAAATGAAGAGTATGCCTGTGCCTAATTCAACAATTGAACTTTGTTCCTACAGATTTGTAATCAACACTAACACAAACTTCTAGTCTAATCGACAATTGATTTTACATCAAGAAAAACAATTGATTTAAAAAAATTCCGACAAAAACTTACAGTAAAACATAAAAGCATATTTCAAAGATTCAAAATTGGCTTAAAATGATTCAAGCACATTGCACTTGAGAGAAAATATTGTTCATAAAATTGGATTTTACTCATAGCCAACGTATGGACGATTTAGAAACAGATGATATAGGTATATATATAATAAATAAATAAATAAATATATAAATATATATATTTATATAGTGACGTATATTTCTTGAAAAATGTGGTCGGGACGAGCGAGGTTTTCTCTGACGACTGACGAGCAGGAGGTGGGAGGATGTTGGTGGCGACGGTTCAAACATTTCTGTCTGACGAGCGAAAGGAGGGTGACAACGGTCCAAAAATCTCGTTGGGGACATGGTCCGGACATGGACCAAATCTTGGTCGGGGCGTGTTCCGATTTTTACCTGGTCGGGACATGGACTAAAATCTAATCGGGACACATACGTAATCGACGCCTATGTGCACAACATTTGTTAACTGGAATGAGTTTATGAACTATTATAGTACAATCTGAAGGACTACTATGTCGTTCGGATACAGGATGGGGAGGGGAGGAGGAGGGTGCATGTGAAGGGCGTTCGCCTCCCAACTTCCAAAAGTGGCCTTCTTGACGTAAATGTTTGATACGACGGAATGACGACATGTATTTTTACCATTTGTCCCACCTAATCAATTTCAACAACTTACTTGTTTTGAGGGGTTTGTGTATGCGCCACTGGACCTAGACCTAAGCTCCTACACTATTTTATTTGTGAGTTGTCTTAATTCGTCTTAATACAGAATGCTGTTTCGCAAAAAGCACGAGAACAAATGATGTCGCCAGCAATTTATATCAGCCACTAAATTTATACCTACATATTAAACCGTGTACAATTTTCTGATAAAAACATTCTTGCATAGAAGTCAGCAGAAAAAATGAACATTAAAATCAAGAGACTAAGTTGCTGTCAAGTATATGTAAGCGTTTTTGCGGCTTATTTTAGAACTTTTATGATATTTATGTGCCTTAGAAATATAATGACGTCATATAAATTGAAACGCTCTAGTATCTACTGTAGGCCTCTTTGTAAACATCTGCTAACACCTGATCTAGAAGACTACAGAGCCTGCATGCATAGCTTGCCCTTTGAAACATCCAACTTCGACGCGAGGAATTAATTTTAGATAAGTTATAAATAGCATTATTAGAGTTTTAAAATTTTGTTAGCATAATCGCAAGCTGAGCTTTCATCCATTTTTAATGGTAAAGCGTATTAGTCCAGCAGGACTCACTCGGAGAGATACCGTTGCATAGGTGTATGCCGATCTACTTGATCAACACAAGCGAGCTACGATGTCAAAACGTCCGCTTCAATGCCCGAACGATCAAACGTCCATTCCTCTGGTACGTCATTTATTCAATTATTGCATGTATAAAGAGAGTGAGATTAAAATACTAATATTTGTTGTATGTACCTCAAAAACTCACAGACTGTTACAAGCATCTCAAACAGTAGTAAATTTGTTAACCATGGGATGTTAAGCGGGGGCAATTTGGCTCCTCATTTTAAACTGGTGTTTTAGTTGCATTTGATAATATCGCTATTATCCTCAAGGACTTGTACAGTGGACAGACTATCAATAATTAAGATTAAGTACAAGGCAGTCTATATACATATCAAGTTCTTCACAAACAGCAACCTCACCAACCCTGCACCAGCCGACGCGCTTTTCTCCGGTCACCTTTCAGGCCTAGGGTCTCCTTCCAATCATTACCACACAGCAAGAATTGCTATCGGTCCTTCAGTGAAGCGTCGCAGAGGTTCTGGAACTCGTTTCCGGGTGACACGAGATTTGCTTCACAGATGAACACATCTAAGAAACCTCAAGAATCACATGCATTATGTAACCAATGGTGGCACCAGGGTATGAAACTGTGCATTCACTGAGTCACATCTTCGCACAAATTTTGTGGATGCTATGACGTATTTTAGCATACAATATTTGCTCAGTGTGCATGCTATAGCATACAGAGCATACACGCCAGATATGCAATCTATATCATGTAACCCATTCTTCCTTCAGTGACTATATCCTGGTTGACCTGCACAGTGGACTTCAGTGTATAGTTGCACCGTGCTGAGATCTGGCTTGAGATCTCATCTGCTGAAGTTTGAACAGATTACTTGTACCATGAATTACAGATGAATTAGCATCGACCTTAGCATTTGATGTAACTTTATGCTTACTTTCTGAATGAGACATTTAATCTATCAGACTTTATCGATCGATGAATGTAATAGAAAGGCCTAAAAGCCTATCGCAACGGTCCTTAATTGAAATATTGGCCCTTTTGCCGTGAAATATAGCTTTTCTTAAAAGACATCATTGTAACCGGTGATGCAATCGTTTTAGCGATGTCAAATCAATTACAAATGAAAAAAAAAGAATTCTAACACGATGATCATAGTACCATTGATCGATAATTTGATTTGAAATCGAAGCGATAATCAACCTGATATATCAACAGGGTGACGGTGCAGCAGGATCACACGATGACCCCGGAGCTGCAGGCAAGCGGGCGAATGACGATGATCCACGGGAGAAAGATGCTAAGAGAAGAAAGATCGAAGCAGCAAACCAGTCGACAAGTCAGCAGACATCAAAGACGACAAATAACTCGACCGGTAAAATCTTATCCCACTTACATTCTCTAGCAAGTTCTTCTCCCTCAACATTCTAAGGCATGGATACACTGTCATTAATTTAGGGAGGGACAAACCTTGGAAATGAAACAATACTAAATGTTTCTTGTACAAAATCTACAATTTTAAGTTGTTTACTGTAGAAGAATCAAGAATTTTCATTTCGCTCTCAATTTGCACAAAATAGTGACTCTTGCAATGCAATTGGTGGAGTCGAACATTGAGTATTATAGGTAGCAATTGTGGCGGGTGGCATGGATATCGGAATGACAACCTACTGGAGGATTTACCTTGCGCCTTTCAGGTTCAATTACTGGTAGATGAGCTGTGTTTGTTTCCAGTTTGTTTTGCTCTGAAGATTCTGTGGGTAGTTCATTGTGCAGTGATCTGAGCGGATAACGCGCGTTGCAGGAATGATCATCGTAATTCTTTTCTGTGAGCTGCGTGGGGGAGAGTTATATATAAGAGGCTGAATCAGGTATATAACAATACTAATTGTTATGTATGTGATCCTATTGTAAAGTTACAATTGGACCTCACATACCAGTATATTATATGTATGCTGTTCGTGCACGTTGTCAAGTTAAGACGATTTCAATAGCTCAGAAATGTAGGTCGGGTTGCTAAATGGCTTCTACTCTGCAGCGATCCATCAGAACCGTCATGGTGTTCAATTCCTTATTAGTCAGTATTATGTTTTAGGATAGTAATTATTGTTTGCAGGTGATGGTCTCCCGATTGGTCCGGTAGACCAGTGGAGCTGTGCTGCCTGCACTTTCTACAACCACATGGACGCAGACCAATGCGAGGTCTGCGGGGTTCCTGCTCCAAGAAACCTCTTAGGTAAGAATACAGTCATTTGCTTATACATTTCTTCGTTTCTTTAACTTATAGAAATATTCGGTCAATATTCCTCCGATATAATTTCAGCATAAAATTCGAAATTAAATGTTGTCAGATCATATACTAAATTAATTATGAAATGAAACTCAATAGGTAGTTATGAGTGGTGGCCCCAGACATGGGCTGGGGGGGCTTTTCTGTGCTTGTCGTTTAAAAATTACCCTAAAATAATTGTGACTTGAGGCCCCGCTACCCCCCCCCCGCGCTCGTCATATTTTTTGAGGTGCCACTAGCCCCCTAAATTCACAATCATAAGCTAGTGGAAATATGCAGTTAGAACAAAAGCTTTCTCAGATGTGTTGCGGAACATTTCCGCTCCGGTGACACCGGTGTCTACTACCGGTGTCACCGGACTGCATCGGATGCAGCGCGACGACGCATTCTGTGCAGCGAGAATATCGTCTCTCTGATTGCCTGTGGTCTGAGAAGCATGACGCTATATGACACCGGTGTACAGACTCAAATGTCGCTTAAGCCAGCGTAACCTATTATACCGCTATAACTTGCAACAACTGGATAATTTAATACCAACTTATTTATAGTAAAATGTTTGCAGCGGACTCCGCCCCTTCCATTTCTCCAGTGGACCAGTGGAGCTGTGCTGCCTGTAGTTACAACAACTACCAGGACCTGAATGCATGCGAGGTCTGCGGATCTCCTGCTCCAAGGAACCTCTTCGGTAGGAACACGACGACGACGCCATCTCTATATAATGTTTAACTGTCTTTTCATTAACGTAGAGTATTTTTCCGATCCATAGCTATAGCGTTTAAGCTGACAAAATGCAGAAACCCAAATGTCAGACGGTGAGAAATGATTAGAAAAGATTGTGAGCGGTTCAAAACTGTAATCAAAAGTTGCCTCCTTTGACTCTATGTTCTCTATTATATGAGAAACAGCAGGTCAGTTTTAGTAGTGTCTCAACTGCCAAATAACACAAAACCTGCGTCATTCAATGTTATCATACTGAAAAGATTATAGTTACATCATTTCTGTAATTTGTTTACCTTGGATTTATCGATCATTACATTAAGGTCGTATTAAATGTCATTGATTATAATTGACCTGCATGTTGTTAGACAGTGCTATGACTTGACCTGCATGTTGTTAGACAGTGCTATGACTTGACCTGCATGTTGTCAGACAGTGCTATGACTTGACTGCTGTCAGACAGTGCTATGACTTGACCTGCATGCTGTCAGACAGTGCTATGACTTGACCTGCATGTTGTCAGACAGTGCTATGACTTGACTGCTGTCAGACAGTGCTATGACTTGACCTGCATGCTGTCAGACAGTGCTATGACTTGACCTGCATGTTGTCAGACAGTGCTATGACTTGACTGCTGTCAGACAGTGCTATGACTTG
>JAQFYQ010004097.1:0-10147 GCA_034694885.1 Buchholzia appendiculata | reverse complement strand
TCTCTCTCTCTCTCTCTCTCTCTCTCTCTCCATCCCACCTTGCTCTATGATTAATGAATACTAGCGCTGGGGTTTGCGATCAATAGACACGTGTGGGAACGATGAAACGCTTTCACTTAAGGAAGTCATAATTACAATCATCTAAGGCTATTACTGTATATTGCTTGTTTATGCGTTACAGTGACTGTAGTGTTATTTATTGTCAGTAGTTTTCCATTACTGATATAACCGCTAACGAAAGCGTCTTGTCTCGTATTCAATAATAGATGACACTGTAGTCTCTTAGATGCGATATAGTATCAATGATGGCATAATCTCAGAGATAATGACATTGATATGACATGTGTCATATGTATGAAATAATGACATAGATGTGCCGTGGTGTCATAGATATGATATAGTGTCATCTCATAGGTGACGTAGTGTATGTGCAGTGTAATATGGTATAAACTATCTTATCGATCGCTTTTTGAGTTGATTCTTTTTCGTGCATGTTATAATTGCATCCTTCTTTTTCCGTGCTTATGTTCCATAGCTGTGCAATTTCCTAGCAAACTAGTCGCAACAATAATGGACTGTAGCGTGCTGTCTACCAGCAATGATACTGCTATTAGGAGGAAGAGAATTTAGAATGTTGGTACAAAATGCACGATACAAATATGCTTTGGTGATGGCTCATAGAAGGTATAGAAGTTTTCAGAAATCCATGCCTAGGTCGGGCCTGTGAACGTTTGCCTCGGCCTGTAGGTTTTATGATTCCAGGACGCTTTCCTGTGTACCCGCATGCAGTTGAAAAATAGATCACGCAGCCATTTTCAAAATAGTACCGCTAAGTCAACAATAATCAATTGCTGCCCTAACCCTAACCCCTTACCCTACTTTGAACCCTATAACCCTACTTTAAACCCTGTAAAAGTTACCAATAATAGGCTAACTGCATGCGGGTCCACAGTAACGTTTCCAGGCCACGGCTTCGTGTCTCGTGGCCCAGGCCATGACCTTTGACCTTACCAGTCCAGGCGTTATATTGTGTTACTATGTTACAGCATCATAGTAAACACACTGCACAAACAAGGCCTGGGAAAGTAGTAAGACTGTTTCACGCCGTGCTTCAATCTGTTCAGCTGTACATACTTTACATTCTTTAAACGCTCTACGCTGCCCATAAATAGACCAGATTAGCTACTAGGCCAGGCTGGCTTGCAGTTAATCAATATTGACTGTGTGTAGTAGTTCAATTTATAATGATTCGAATTGCTACTGGTATTACGAATTGCTTAGCTAGTAATTGAAATCAGCTGCTGTTGGGCGATTTCTTCGATCAGGCGGGAAATAAAAGTCGATATTCCAGAAATGATTATTCTCATTACCGATTTGTAGAGCTGCTAGGTTCTGATTGAATGCGCTGCGTGTAGGCTTACACAAGATAGAACTACAGTTTGGCGTCGTAGTCAATCTCATTCATTATTGTATAGATAAAGAGATGTAGGCCGTTGCATAGAACATGCTGTGGCATTGACCTGAGTGTGTAGACTTGTTAACAAGTGTTTAGACTTGAGAATATTAAACATTACTTAATAGCTCGTTTTCTACACAAGATGATAATATGATATTTATTCTTTCGATTGAAATCGATGCCGTTGGTAATTATTCAAATCCATCTCAATCTGTTTTTTTTTAATTTGAATGATTAGAAGATCGGCAATACATTTTGTACGTTGAGAGAGGCAAGTGAAAATGGTGAAGTGTATAGCCTGAAATCTTCCAAAAGTTTAGATGATCGATTCAAACATCAGTACAATTATTGTATCAAATAATCAAACTACCAATTGTACTGATGTTTTGTTATCAGAGAACTACAGCACCAAAAACTTGACGTCGAAATGGTCTAGTTTGTTGCAGACAGAACTAGTTCCGGTCAGCTAGCTGCTCTTCTATGTGCATCCTGTTACTGTATATGTAAAAAGCTTGAACGACCAGATGGTCTAGTTTTTTGCAGGCAGAACTAGTTCCGGTCAGCTAGCAGCTGCTGCGCTCCTATGTATGGAGATCTGTGAGCAGATGTTAAAGCTCTGGTCGGTTGTGATTGGCGTAGTCAGTTCTGCTTGACGCATCGAGCCAAAGCTCGGACACTGTTCAGAGACAGCAATCCTTTTCCTGTTACAGAGCAATTATACACAGGAACGACGCATACAATTCCCTTCATTTAGGGAAAAATAAGGAGCGACCTCCAATGACAGTTTAAAACTTCACAACTGGCTTGTTGCCGTGTCATGGACAATTGCACAAATTTATCATAAGATATTAACATCAGCATTGCCGTCTTGTTACTTTCTCACGGGATGAAAATATGCATGCATGCTATTCAGTGCAATCATACTGGGAATCACTCTTCCTGCGATTCACTGTGGACGTTGTAACATCTTAGATCTCTTAAATCTCTACATTGAGCAAGACAAGAATTGTCCCGCACGGATTTGATTACACAGTACTTCGGGTGAACCAACGACCAACGGGTGAACCAGTACAATGGATAAACCAATCAAACAGCAAACAACGGGTGAACCAGTACAACGGGTGAAGCGTTAGGATGAGAGATACTTACATCATCGACTGTATTTCTCAGCGTCAACAAGACAGACATGTGGCTAAATATCATAGCGTATACAACGTCATTATATTGAAGGACAACTGTGAATATGAGTAACGAGTTTTAGATTTTGTTTCACAGAATTGTGTATGTGCTTCGATCTTGATCACCGACGATCTTGATGTGTTTGATTCCATCATCCCGGGTCTTTTATTTCGATTATCAATGTTTGTGCTGATCTTGATTAACCAAGTGTGCGTTTGTCTTGATTGACTTAAAGTGTGCACTGATATTGACCATCCAATTATGCATACTTTATACCACAGTATATGATGACATAATGACAGCTATTGTTTTAATCTCTGAAGTGTATAAAGCCTGCGTAGCTCTGCAAACAACGAGCCAGTTGTTAGCCTCGCATTGCACTCTAACTCTGTAATAGGAATACTACATTAGGTTTAGTTCTAGATCAGAGATTAAGCGTGTTGGCACTTGTTCTGTATATTTTATCCAAACATCTATAGTCTAAAAAGAAAAATTAACAGTATAACAGTGTTATCAGCGAATCATTTAGAACAGTATTATTCGACTTACGTCGTCATTAGATGTCTGTTATGTAATTAATTAGATATGGAATATAAGTAATATAGAAGTCGTGTTATGTTTATGGAAACTTTAGAAAGTTAGAAACTAAAGATAAGCACTTTAGAAAGGAGAGCCTTACTTCGCTCGACCAGAGTGAAGTATAGCGCCGCTATAGCGCTACGATTTGACTGATCTAACATACAGCGTGCCAACGGGAAATTGACAACACCAGTTAGCAAGGGCCTCCTTGAATAAACCGTTAATATCACTACATGTCCAGTAAGGCAACGGAATACCACATGTACTCACTTCATTTTCTTAGGTGATCGGTGACATCATTTCGTGGCATCTACCGGAACTTCATTCATGTATTATATATTATTAAATGAATGAGCGCTAAATCAGATAACAGAATTCAATGGGCTAGCAATATTGAATGATTATGATGTGTTCTGTGTGTTGTTTAGAACTCACTGGATAGAGCATTGTTTGCTTTCGTCATTTTCGCTCAACTTTCGTTCTGAACTGTGTGTACAAAAGCCTGGAATATATGATAAACGTTTCGAATTAACGTTCATAACCGAGTCGAGCTTCGCAACTCATAGATCTCTATGTGCAACTGCAACGAGAGGCCTGAGGACGACAGAAGTTATCTGAACACTGGATGTAACATACTTTCATGATTCCTAAAATTAATCTACAACATATAGATTGTTTATCTCTCATGCTTACAGCAATGTTGACATGTAATTGGAATAATTAATCTTGAAACCATGTCTAAACTGGATTAACTAGAATAATTACAGTACTTTGCAAGTCGCATGATCTGTAGTTCAATCTGTAGTTCGTGACTATCGGTGATAATCTTGACATTACATTAAAATGCAAGATTCCCAGGAAGGCGTGAAAAAGAAGCGTCGCTCAGCGACGAAGCAGAAGAAAGAAAACGGTGTCGTCGAGTTGGTAAACGGTTCCGCGGCGTTATCTTCTAAAGGTAAACACCGATCAGATACAGCAACGGAAGAGTTTCTGTGGGACTCGTCAGCGGGAATGAAACTCAGTGACGTATGTCGCATCATGTTGAGTACCGAGGTTAGAAATAACGCTACGTTTCAAGGTGTTGCTAACGACAACCATCCAGCTGAGCCGCTGGTAGAACATGGAGAGATTCTTTCCGATCTTAACGTCACCAATCAGATGAACAACTCAGAAAATGTAGAACAAACTGTAAGACGAAAAAAGAAGAAGATTAAAAGCAAACGCGATGTAGACAGTAATCAGAACGACAACAATGAACTAATGAATGCTGCCAATATTCAAGAAAATCATGTAAACTTAAAATACCAATCTTTAAACCATATAAACGACGTTCAGAATAACGACATCCATGATATCATGATTACTGAAATTCAAAACATCGACGCGCCTACTAGTGTTGGAATACTTGTTAAAGATTTAAATGTTGATGATGCCAGAAAAAAGCAGTCACGAAAGAAGAAAGTTAAGCGGCAAGTGAACATGCCCGAGAGCAATCACGCAGCAGACGACGTTGCTTTAAGACCTAGTGACTTGTTGCCAAGCAATGATGACTCATCGAAAGCTGACGACAATAACAATCACTCAGCTCCTCGTGCAGTGCCGTCCAGAGATGTAAACAGCGCTAGTGACGTCACAGTTATGACGGACATACATGTGACAGGAAACTCCTACGCACTGGAACACGACCCGTCATCTTCATCATTGAAACCTGGAAGATATGAAGAGTTGAGATCCTTCTTTGAGCGTCCTGAACTGAATCCTGACACCGGCTCTACACTCAACCAACCTTCTGACAAAATGAAGCCGAGTGTTGAAAACTCGGCAAAACACGCAATCGAAACAGATTTGCCAAGAAAGGTTTCACGGAAGAACTCAAAGAAGAAGACAAGAAGCATCGAACAAGAAATTCCATATATGGACGAGATTTTATCCCCAGAAGAAACGGCCCAGTCGTTAGGAAGAACGTCAGATCAGAGTAATGAATCAGGTTTCTATTCTCTGACCAAGGTTTCCTGTACGCCAAGGCCACCACAAGCTTCCTCTCCATCTAAAAGTGGAGAATCTGTTTACGTAAAAGATCAACTGCTCTGGTTTACACCTGGAAAACCTCAACCAATCCAGTTAAACCATGACACAAACACAAGAACAAGAAGAGGTAACAACGCGAACAGAAACAGTCCGGCCTATAGAAGCAAAGACGACGCTTCACACAGAAGGAACAATGGATCTGTTTACCGTTCAGTTGGTCACAATTTAAACAAGTACATCGGCAGTTCTGAAGATATTATTGTAGTTTATAAACATAACCTCGGAAGTAGAGATGACAGCAGACTAAACTATAGCCTTCCAGCAGCTTACCACTCAGCAAAAGCGCTTCATGATGAGTCGTTCCTCTCGCTACGATCCACTTCCAGCTCTACCGGACTCACTCCAGCAGAGAGGAGAAGAAGGGGGCAGTTGAACGAGTCCAGCCAGTCACTGAACACAGCCACCAGGTCACGTGGTCGGAGCTCAGAACGTCG
This sequence comes from Buchholzia appendiculata, assembly GCA_034694885.1. Lineage (NCBI taxonomy): Eukaryota > Metazoa > Annelida > Clitellata > Enchytraeida > Enchytraeidae > Buchholzia > Buchholzia appendiculata. The sequence continues at coordinate 4,411 of JAQFYQ010004097.1, read as the reverse complement.
CAAGGACCCCAGTGGTGCTCCTGTGTGGCGCGTACGTGGAGCAAAGAGTGTGGACGTCCCGACTCGAAGTAGGACTAGGAGTGTGAGTAGGATTGGACGTCGAGCCTTCAGCATCAAGCAAGAGATCGTGTCAACCGAGACAGCTGAGGAAGAAGAGAAAATCTACAAGCAAAGCGAGGGACGTCACGTGACCTCGAGCCGACCAGTGTCCACGAGTCCAGGTGTGGACTTCAGTAGCCAGACAGAGTTCGATGATGACGTCATCTTGACCGATTTATCGTTCACAGAGCAGAGAACAACTTGGGAAACTGAGACTGTCAAATCTGGGAGAGGCTTTGATAGAGTTGGTAAAGACGTTCAAGCTGACGCATCAGTTAGAGATGATGCAAAAGTGTGGCTTCGTAATGAGATAACTGTTGAAGAAATCAGCGTACAAACCCCTAATAGATCAGGTAAGAAATAAGATTGACCTACTCCAGTTTACTTGGAATATTTTCTTTCGAGCAAAAATCTCTTACTGGCTGACTTTATATACATCACGATCATGTAAATTAAATAAAATGAAGATCAAATTTATTACAATATCATCGTCATAATCATAAACGAGTAATCAACATTATTATTTGTGATCATTAATATAATCATCATGTTCACTATGATCTTTCATTATTATGATGATGAATCAGTTATGAATGATAAATCAGAATTATGACCGTCGTCGTCATTACTATCATAATTGTCATCCTCAAAGCGGACGACTCGTAATCAGTGCTATTGACTCACTCTCGGCTCACCGACATTGCCATTTTTATCGTCGTCGTCACAAACAACTTCATTTACATTGTTATTGTCATCGACTCTAAACATGATCATACTAAATATGAGTACGATAGACCCTGAACATTAACTCTCCACTATTACGATGACTTCCTCCTCGCTTAAATCTATGTTATGTAACCACGGCCAAATTAGCTTGATTTTATTCTGGCGTCAATGATTATGGTGTATAGAAATATCCAGTGATGTAGTCCTTGGCCTGGAGGCCCTTGATGCCTTGCTCAAGGCTGCCTTGAGGCACTTTACTGCCTTGCCTTGGCCCATTTTCCCAAATGCCTTGCCTTGCCTTGGAAAAAAATGCCTTGAAAAAATGCCTTGACCGTGCAAAATACTGCCTTGACTGTATAATTTCCTGCCTTGAATGCTGCCTTGAGCACTTTACTGCCTTGCCTTGCCTTGACCAATTTTCCAAATGCCTTGCCTTGCCTTGGTCTCGAAACTGAATGCCTTGGCCTTGCCTTGGCCTTGAGAAAAATGCCTTGACTACATCACTGGAAATATCTATAATATTATATGAAAGATTCGCTTGTTAGAACACGAGTTCTTGAATATCAATACAATCTCGTATTTGTTTCTTTTGAACTCTGGTTCATGATTTCAGATGCTTAAAATTGGAAAGCAATAAGTAGTAGTGCAGTGAACATTCGTTTAGTTTTGCATATTTTAGTTAGTTTTGCACTAACAATGTTTTCAATTTGCAGATAAATTCAACTTGAATGAAGTTGGAACTGTGACTGCAGCGGTACATGCTGCAACAAGCCTCCAACAACGTAATTCTGCATCCAGGAACAGACAGATATCTAACATTTCTGTAGATGACGTATTTTCTAATCACACCAATGTTTCGCATGGTAATGATGTATTCGTCACGCCTCAATCTGTTCATAATCAACGTTCTGCTAATGACGTCATCACAGAGACTATGCAAGGTACTGACGTCACGATGCGACATAATGACGTCACGATGCGACGTAATGACATCACTAGGCGACGTAATGACGCCAAGACGCCACGCAGTGTTAGCATGGACTACGAAACGCAAGTCATTGCTCACAGTTACGAAGAAGTGGTCCACGTTCCAACTCCACGAAACTCTCTCCTCTCATCTACCTCGAGTCATAAATCACCGAGGACTCACCGAAGCGATGAAGAATTTGAAGAGCTGGAAAATCCGGTGTTTATTTTTGACCTTGCGCCAGCAGAGGCTTGTGGCCTTGTTGCGGATCCTCGAACAATCCATGTACATAGCCAGCAGCAAGTAATTGTAGAGAAGATTGATGAAGTTTATCCATCTTTCATTCCATTAGATTCCAAACCTGGAAGTAACACTGTGAAACGTAGTCGATCTAAGAGCGAGGCAGCCTCTTCAAAAGAACTTAAGTTAAAACCTGACTTACTCGCCAGTGGCTCTAGTACTCATGTAACTGTTCGAGGAAAGCTTGAAACATCACAAGAGTATACGAATGAAGAAGTAAACCTGGCTCGTATCGAAACTAATACAGTATCACGTGTGCAAGAGATCCAAGAACCTTCTGATTACAACAGAGTTAAAGATCTGTCAATTCAATCCATCACAAAACACAGTAGATCTGATATCAGCTCTGGAGACAGGTCAAAGGTTACAGGAGATGAACCGAGCAACCCAGATCTCATTCAAGAAGAGGGACAAGATCCGCTCACTTCTTTGACTCCAGTCACTGACACAAACAACTTTAGTCAGATGATACAGAACTATTATAAACTACAAGTTGTCGACAGTAATAGCTTAAAACAGTTGACAGAAATGACAGAAGCAGCAAAACGGGCAGCACTGGCCAACAGTGGAAAACTGTCTCCGGTAATGAATTCAACTGGAATGAAGCGTGAAGCAGATGCGGGAACAGACAGATTCTCAAATGACATCAACAATGAAATTGAAGAGATGAGCAAATCTCGCTTGGAGGAGGATGATATTACATATGATTCACATGGAGAATATGACAGTACATACGAATCACATGATGAAAGTGATATTACACAGGAAGGAAATGGGGTTACTCATGAAGAGAAGGATTTTAGACCTGAAGAAGACTCTCTTCAACATGATTCACAAGAAAAGAAAGAAATTACACAGGAATCACATGAAGAGAAAGGGATTACACAGGAAACATTTGAAGAGAAAGGGATTACACAGGAAACATTTGAAGAGAAAGGGATTACACAGGAAACATTTGAAGAGAATATGATTCAACATGAATCACATGTAGAGGAACTAAATACACACGAATCACTTCACGAGGAAGAGGTTACACATGAATCAATTGAAGAGAAACCGATTCAACATGACTCACTTGAAGAGAAAGAAATTGCACATGAACCACATGAAGAAAAATGGATTAAACAGGAAGAGAAAGGGAGTATGCATGAATCACATGAAGAGAAAGAGATTAAACATGAATCACTTCATGAGGAAGGGATTACACATGAATCACTTCATGAGGAAGGGATTCAACATGAATCACTTCATGAGCAAGGGATTCAACATGAATCACTTCATGAGCAAGGGATTACACATGAATCACTTCATGAAGAAGGGATTACACATGAATCACTTCATGAGGAAGGGAATACGCTGTATGAATCATATGACGAGAACATGGTTCAACACGAGTCACATGGAGAGAATGTGATTACATATGAATGTGATGATAATGACCTTATGCATGATTACATTGGTGAAGAAGATAATATCACAGCTCAGTTAGTTGCAGAAGAGAACTTACGTGATGCAAAGTTATCACATGAAATCACAAATGACGGGAATGAATCTAACGATAGCTCCACTCTTATATCGTCTGATTCTTCAATAAAGGAGAACGTGTTAGAACAACAGACTTTGATTGATACTGAAATTCAAGAAAGTTCAGAAAGTATTTTACGAAGGCGTAAGCATGAGTTCATTACTGATGTTACTCTGGAGGAGTCGGTGCATTATGAGGAGAAGAAGAAGAAGGTTCACGAGACAATTGAGAGTAGGACATCACACACCCGTCACTCTTCCACAACCACCTGTCTTGCTGTCTGCTTAAGTAAGTCCACCGTTGTATTTGACTATCTACTTCATATTCAAAGTACAGTATTCAAAGTATATCAAAGGCTGCTGTTGTGTTTACTTTTCTTGTGTATGCGATCAAGGTCAAATTCCAGTATTATGTGTTACACCCAATATATGTAGTCTACAGTAATATTTCATGCTTTCATTTAGTTAATTCAAGCAAGTTACCACAGAAAGATAATAATAGTCTTCAACACCATGAATAATTATTAAGAAGGCAGAAGTACAACTTGATTTGTAACAGAAAATAACAAGTATATTTGTAAATCAAACGCGATTTGGCTACAAAGGGTCACAAGGTGAGTCAAATCTAGCATGAATACACCAGTATTATTCATATTTTCTATTATAACAAAACGTGTGAGGGGTCATTCAAATATGACGTCACGCATTTTTTTCAGCATTTTTGACCCCCTCCCCCTGTCACAATCTGTCACACCTCACGACACCCCCCTAAATAATGACGTCACAATTCTCAAA
>JAQFYQ010004096.1:0-10147 GCA_034694885.1 Buchholzia appendiculata | reverse complement strand
GAATATAGAGATGAAGTGTACAATGCCAAACACAAATAATTACTGTCCACAAAATGCTGAACGATTTACAATATTAAACACACAGTCAGGCACAAAATCAACGATGATCAACAACGATACTGCGTACAAACATATCATCGGAATCTGTACCAAACTTCCCATCATTCAGTAGGAGTCACATGCCTACAATGATCATCGTTATAACCCTGTACTGAGATCTTTCAGACAAAAGCTTAGTTGAATCATCTACTGATTGAGAACAGATGAGAGTATTTCATAGTCGTGTCGCTTCCTGCTCTCCTCCTCGATCACGCTGTCCAGCTCGCATTGTAGCTGCTCCTGAAAACACACACACAGCACAACAACTATGTCAACATTGGTGTAACACAAGCTAGATGCAACACAAAACTTGTCAAATATCAAGTAGATACAACGAGTGAGAATCAACAGACCGTGTCTGATTGGTCAGTAGAAGCCTGACCTATGACCTGACCCGCTCACATTACACAACAACTGTAGCATTAATCAATCGTATCAATGATAACATTATGAAATCATGTTGCACCGATAAATCGATCATTAGATAATATGCCAGGAAGTTGCATTAACTCCACTCCTCACAGACTTTGCACATTGCAATGCATTCAAACAATATCAAAGGATACATCTTTCTAAAGAAAGCTTAACAAATATTTACTCAATCCAATCAAAACCAGAAAGTAAGAATTACTACACCAGCCATAATGAGTTATCAAGGACATTACATCTAACCATTTCTGACATGGGAAAAACTGACGTAGCATGTTGATGATGATGATTACATAAAACAAAACATTTACTTATTTACTGTTTGTCGACCTTAGTTGCCATTGGCCTTAGAGAAAGGCACAATGTCTCAGCAAATTTCAAAGTTAAAAGCTGGGATAAAGTATATGTTACTTGCAAGTCAATAAACAATAAATCAACTGCTCGAATCACACAATGTTCAGTAAACTACCTTCAGTGCAGAATTGTCAAGAATAGAGATTTCCATTTCTTGCAAAATTCGTTTCTCCTTCAGATCTCCGAGCTGGCGTCCCAATTCTTGCAGATTACTTTGAAGCGCAGCTGATCAACAGCAAGACAGGTTACGAGTCAATAGCTAGTCAATGGCTAGCTAATTTAACATTTATACGCACTTCATCTATGCAAATGAGAGAGCATGTAATAGAATTTCTCCAATTCGGAATGAACACAGAGACAGTTATGGAACAGTCCAGCTCTTAGTACATAATGGACTTTTGTTTGTTTGTTTTGTTTGTATTGGCACGTCAGCACCAGAGGGCTATATTGTGCCTTTGATATGTTAGTTGTTCTCAATTACAGGATGTTTTGTAAAGGATAGCGCACTCAAGCAAGTAAACAATAGAGTTTTAATAGAGTTTAGTCGAGAATAAACAATGGACTGGCTTAATTCAACATTGAATGACCACAAAGTACCCGGCCTGCTCCAATCCAAGTGAGCACACAGCACGCACTGAGTATATCCCCTGAGGGAACACAACAAGCTTTATGATTAAATTATTAGCATACAAACAAAATTGATATACAAATTGTTAAAATAATACAGCAAAAATGCTCGGCTATAAAATGTTGTATATAAGAAAGATATCATGTAAAAATGGCTTCCGTTTGCCTCAAAACAACGCCGAATGTCGTTACGTTTCAGTGAAGAACTTACGTATCTCTGGATCGTATGTGTCTGTGCTGTTGAACTCCACAGAGGACTGGTCTTTGATGTCCACAAGTCTTTCGTCTTGACCTTCAAGAGTATTCGCTTCTCTTTCTTCGTCGTCATCCTCTTCTGAACTACTCACGTCTCCAAATATATCGGCTGCCAATAAAAACAACAATAATAAATATCTACTCATATCAATCCATATGCATCGTTATACTCAGACACTGGAGATACTTTAACACTTTTTGGCTGAAAATAAATAACAATTAATAACAAGGTTTATAAACAGGGAAAAACACAGGAATAGAGATTTGATATAAAGTCCTGAAGGCGAGGGACATATAACTGCTTGCCATACTAATCCATTCTTCTCTTATGGCCACTCTCTGAATATACTCAAGAAAGGAAAAATGAAAGCAATAACTTAATCGGGTTATTTAAACTTCAATGACAATCTACAGTTACTTGTCCATTTTGCATTAAACTGTACCGTATGCGTGGCGAACAAGCGTTTAGTGAAGCCACGATAAATAGCATGGACCTCAAATTCCTAGACGAGTAGTTCAAGCTTGTTCAGAGGCAGACTGCGTGCACGATAAATTGCATACAGCTTCTGACCTCAAGACTCATTGCCTACTTTAGATAAGTTGATTAGCAATGCATAGATTCAAACCAATTACACAGTATCAAAGTCAAACACGAGGCACATGATGTATAAATATCTCTTTATTGTGACAAACCTAATCCGAGAAGATTCTGCGACTTGTTTGACACGGCCAAGGTGTCGTGCATTGCTGATGTTGTCTGATCCTGTCCTTTCTCTTCCTCCACCACGATCTCCCACTTGATGTCCATCGCCTCGTTGTCCATTCGAAACAAACGCTTTACTTCTTTCTCTATGTCCGGTTGTTCCTGATACTAGATGGACAAATAACGGGTGAAGAACTATACAACATATACATATACATGTCCATATACAACAGCATGTTAGTTCATTACTAGTTCAAACAACAACAAAAACAAGCATAGATTGAAATTGATCTCAACATTGGCCATAGTCAGTGCATATCGTGGGGCTAAGCCTTTCACGCCTCCCCAATCCGTGTTCTCCTGGGAAGTGGACGTGTTATAAATGCTAGGTCATCATTATTTGATTAAACTCCCACACTCCAAATCTTTGAGAACAAAAATTGACAACTATCAATTCCCTGCACATCAGACAAGAAAGGTTAGCTTCTCCCTGCTGGTACAGTCCTCCCACATGGAAAAGATCATCGCCTCCTATGACCTTATCACAGACAAATCTCACACATGCACAACACAGGACTACTGTGTTCTGTTTGTAACACTTCAATGCAAAAAATGGTTCAAATCTTCATCCATAGACATTACATAATGAAGCATTCTTTCAGAAAGTAATCACCGATTGATTGATTGGGGCTTAACGGCACGTCAGCACAAATAGGCTATATTGTGCCTTCAGTGGGTAAAAACTTAATGTTAAAAGTTACCAGAGTTTACTAACCAAATAATTGTAGTATGGTACCTTCCCTTCCATACTAACCATTTTATTTGAGCGCATGCAATCAAATTACAAGAAAAATTGTTCACAACTCTGACTAACAATTGATCTCAAGGACCAACTACCTACTGTTCTCAAGTTTAAGGAGAATGTAAATCACTTACTTTCTTCTGTAAAACTTTTCTGAAACGTTTCCTTCTACAGTTTTTCAGCGGTGGACAAACTGAAAGCAAAATGAAAGTGCATTACTACCAAAATGATGATAAATAAAAAATTAATTATAACATGTGTTTATACATCGACTGTGAATGAACAAATGTTTGTCAGTGCATTGATATGTCAGAACTTTAGGATTACCTTGTGTATTTGGTATTAGACATTAGAGTTCGTTTATAAACGCAACAACATCTGTCTCATGGATGTATTTTTAAATCTTCTTTTGTTTTTTCTGAGTTTTAATCAGATACGCCATCAGCAGCAAAAGTCTGAAGATTTCTTTGCAAGGGTTTGTTCAACTGTGTCTGCACAAATCTTGACCCAATCCCTGTAGTTAAGCATACCTTTATCCCCCCACTAACATACATCTGCTTGACACCTCGAGCACCCCCGCCCCAATTGCCCGCTTGTTGCACTCAGTAATTAGAGGTCAGACACCAGTGCGCAAACCAGTATTTCTAGTTTTAAAACTTGAGGCAGCAACGCACATACAGAGAGGTCAGTGGCTGATTTGTGCATCAACTTGTTTCAAATTCCCCGACTGGAACGTCTGAAGCTACTATGTTAATAGCTGCACTAACTATGTTACAGTTACAATTACTACGAGTTACAGTCATGATCACATACGATCGTGTGAAATAGAGCAGCAATTACATCAAGTACACAGTAAAGAAAAGCAAGATGCTTCAGCACAGATGGTTAGGGTAGCACTGTAGCAACTACTTAGCATTTCTCCAACAAAAATTTTTTTAAACACTGAATCTGGTTGTTTTCATCAGAATTAACATGATCAGCAAGAAAAAAATTGCATAGAATTGGCATCACCAACATTTAGACTAGAGGCTACCACGAGTAAGCAAAACCATAAATGCATTTGTTATGAACCAATACATCGACTGCTTTCGATCCTTGATTGCAACTTGATTTGAGCAAACAAAGCATGGTCGTCATTTATCATTCAGACTGGCAATCATCGCCCAAAAATATCTCTAGGGCTGATTAAAGTGGATTTATCATACCAAATTAGCTCTATAGCTGATTAAAGTGGATTGGAAGTTACCAAAATGTTTCCTTCCATAAGGAAGGAATTGTTAACAAGTACAGTCACAGTGGTCAAACTCTGCAGAGCATAATGCCTATCATATTATGAATTTATACTGGAACATAGTTTTACAGCCGGATGCTTTTCCTCAAGTAAAAAATCTTACTGAGCACTCGCTTCGTCGAGCACATGATGCTCGCTTTGTCGAGCACATGGAGCAACATGATGAGTCTATTTTAAGACTCAACGATGCTGAATGCATCGTGAAATTATTCAATACACGATTTTGTGAAGTTAATGTCAAGTATATGCCAAGAACTTCAACAGATTGACTGTATCACTGCCCATCACCTAATTACTATCATTTCTAGATTAACCTTATCATTACTATACCATGTACATAATGGCACAAACAACGCATAACTTAATAATTACTACGCAATTCATACTCGTCTAGATATTAGTTGGCTCAGACTATCTACAACTATCACATGCATACTTCCATGATTCCATTGATAACGCTTGTCTTTCTCCTTCTTCTTTGGACTCTCAATTTCAACCGGAACCTCATCGTCATCATTTAAACAAATGAGCATCTACAAGCCAAATTATGCAGAACAAATATATAACCAAATTTTAAGCATCAACAAAATAATGCCTAGTGATAACAGACACAAGTGCTGCACTGTAAACACATTACTTTCTATATTACTTTTTCTACAATGCGATCAACAATGGTGCGACCAAACCTCAACATATAGTCATTGATCAAATAAAGTATCTGCACACTGCATAGATACTGCAAGGTCGTCAAATCCAAAAAACAACAGGATGCAGAAATTGAATTTCAAATCTATGTCTAATTGTCTATTTAGCCACATATCAATCCCGATATAATGAACAAATAATTTGTGATGGACAATTTATGACAAGAAATAAGATGTAATGATGACAAGTAAAAATGATTCTGCTGTTTAGACACAAGGGAACATTTTAATGCTATGACAATTCAATGCATCAAAACTTAGACCTATGAACAAATCACACGTTCACATCGCCTTTTTTAATGCAAAAAGATTCCCACAACGCTGACTATTTTGATTTATGAAACAACCCAGCAGGAGTTCTTGCTAGCCCTGTGGGTGGCGGAGCTGAGCAAGAACTGACTCAGTGAATGTGAGAGAGGCAACACCGACAGTTGTCTCTGAGCAACAAAGAAGAAGACCTTTGAACATTTGCTAGGAGAACATTTTGATAATAGGCAGAAATGATGCACTATGAACACATCACTTTCTATGTTACTTTTTCTACAATGGGATCAACAACGGTGTGACCAAACCTCAACATAAAGTCATTGATTAAATAAAGTATCTGCACACTGCATAGATACTGCGTGGTCTTCAAATTCAAAATACAACAGGATGCAGACATTGAAATTTCAAGTCTGCAAGGAAACTGAAATCATGCTGCTGCAAGGCATTCCATTGCAGAATGGTCCGTTACGACAGACAGATTACATCGCAAATACACACTAGGGTCATATTAAAGCATTTACATTCACTTAGAACAAATTCATCACTAATGCATTATATACAAACAATTTACAAACAAGCTAATATATTTTAACAAAGAATCTCAAAAGTTACAGAAGGTAGCGATTATCTTAAAAATATACGAAACAGACTTGGCAAATATCAGCCGTCTTGTAGAATGACTTTCGATCCGTCGTCTTTAGTGATTCGACAATACACGGCAGATCAACAAGCTAAGACAACACACGCCATGCAACAGAAAATCTGTTATACACTAAGCTCTACTAAACAACAAAATTTACATAATAAAATATAAACTTCAGTTCAAAAGATACTTCTCAAAAACAGATACACATATTAACAAAGTATCGCATGCAGTCAGAGAAAGTGGAAATTATTGCGATAACACAATACAATAATATCTATACACGACGAACTTGTATCCGTGGCATAATTCCAATCAAGAATAAATCGGTACAGTGTATTTAAAAATTACTTTTGAATTCTTAAACCGCGACTAAAGAATTTAACCATAAATTTATGTGCAATGTAAACGCACTGCAACAGAACTACCCTTTTGAACAGAACCTCTAGTAACAAGATTGAATGGTATCTCTTATAAATTATAAATATATAAGGAAACAAAAATTAAGTGTAAACTATAAAGCAGTTACCTTGGTGTTGAAAACATATCCACCGTACGTCAGCTTGCCATGTCGAGAATCTGGTGCAAGTTCTATCGACAACTTATCCTTTAGATTAACGGAACCTGATTGGACATCGTGCCGCAGAGCCATTGCTGGACCCTAATCAACAATTACATTACAATCATCATTCTGTACTAGCACATTTATTAAACCTTACTGTAGGCTATGTCTATAAAATACCTAATTAAAATTGTGAATTCTTAGGTTCAGATACTAACTGTCCTGATCTAAACATTTAAGTAAAATGTTACAGTTATTAGTACAAAAGTCACAGTTAACCACTTGTTCAACATATTAAGCGGCTAAAAAGGACAGACAGAACAACAATCGGAAAAAGAAAAGTGCTCCATGAAATAATTCTCCGATGCAACATTTATGTGCCAGAAGAGTAGTTGTCATCCAACTGAATCCAGTTGAGTTGTCACAGTCCATGTAATTCAACAGCATGCCATACTTAAGTTTGTTCAGAATTAAAGGGATAAATTCAATGTCCAAGATTTATTAAATTCACTATTACTGCCCTGTCATGTAACAAACCAGGTTATTTAAAGCCTAATAGGCAGAAATGTGCATCATTCTCCTTACCACACCCTAGCAAGTCTATGGGAATTGGTACTTTGCATAGAGGTGCAAGAATTTTCATTTGGAGGGGGGGGGGGCTTGACAAGAGTGGAATTTTCTATTTTTTGCTCTGGTGAGCAGAGGGAGGGGAATAATTTGTCATGAAATATTTTTGGGTTTAGCCCCCAAGCCCCTGATACGTGCTGCCTATGTTGTACAGTGAAGTGAGATGTTCTACAGATCCTCAACAATAAATAATTATCAATTTTACTTATCAATAATGGTCCATCGAGTTAAATTATACAACAACAATCATTTACCGCTGGAAGTCTCAACAAGAATTGCTGCTCCTGGTCGACAGCAATGTCATCTTTCTTTTTGTTACTTGCAATCGGTTTAATATTCATCTTTCGCTCGTTAATGCTTCAAATCTACAATTAAATAGCAACTAAATTAAACCAAATGTAATTTGAAATAAATTTTCAAATAAAATATTTTTTTTATTTCATTCATAGTCAAAAAAGACTTAATCAGTATCAGAACGTTATTAGCATAAATTTTCATCTTTAGTATTTGAACGCCTGCTTTTTACAGACAATGGATGAGAACCTGCAACTGGCATAGTAATTAGACGTGCATAATCACGAAAAGAATGTAGGCCAAATTGGAAGGATAGTCAAAACAATTTCTGCCAATCATTAATAATTTGCTGAAAATGCAAGAAATGTTTTTTTTTCAACTGATGCCGTCGCACTTTTAATTAATTCCTAATAAATAAATAAATAAATAAGTTAATAAATTAACTAATACTTAATTCATTATTACTTAATTCATCATTTACACAATTAAGTACGGTAAATACTCAATTAATCAATTAATTATTTATTCATTAAGCAACTAATTAATTAATTGTGACAGCATGAGTTAAGAAAAAATATTTCCTGCATCTTCAACAAATTAGTCCATCCTCAGGTCAGGTCTCATCATGTCTACTCAAGGTCCTGCAGCCAGCTCCATCTCTGCTTCGACGTCTCCAACCGTGCAATGCCGTTCGTGTCGAAAATCACGGCTGAAGAACACAGGACACTCCAAGTAACTATGAGAAAATTAAGGGTGAATCTAAAACGCGAAACGCGAAATGCGAAAAATTTCGATGACTAAAATGCGAAAATGTTTGCGAATCAAACCGGTTTAGATTTCCGAATGAAACGCCTAACCTGCGAAATGAAAAATGCGAAATATTTAAATTACTGTGAATTTTTTTTCAATTTCAGGCGTTCGGTGTTCAATAAGTTGGTCGACACATTCTATTTTTACCAACAATTTCTGAATATGACCTATTGACATAAAATTAGTCAGTTCGAATGTGTCGACATAAAGAGATCTCCCGTTTTGATTATTTTGTATTTCGTCTCATCCGCGATTGACGTCGTCAGAACGTATATATCAACCGAATTACAGAAAGCATTTGGTTCTCCTCTAGATCAGTGCACTAATGGGAAAAAAATCAACAGGGAGGGGTACGTGTTCAAAAAAATCATGAAAAATAATGTTTTAAATTTTTGAATTTAAGGATGGTAAAATGTTCTCTAGGTCCTACCCTAACCCTAACCAAAACCCGACTTATAACCCTAACTCCAACCCTAATCCTACCTTAAACCTAGCAATTTCCCATTAGTGCACTGATCTTGAGGATAACCTAAAATTTAATTTAAATATATTTTCGCATTTTCCTTTCGCAAATTAGGCGTCTCGTCGGCGCTTCTAAACCGGTTTGCTTCGCAAGCATTTTCGCATAATAGTCATCTAAAATGTTCGCACTTTCGCATTTAGGCGGACCCCTACAATCCCATTAACATTTTAACGCATTTTTTATGATAAAGTACTTTCGGATATTGTTTAATATGTTAATTTACTAGTTATATATGTTGTGTACTAAATCTAAATAATTACGTCACTAAAGATATTCAAGATTAACGCCAAAATTTATGTTAATTTTCAGTTAAATTATAATAAATTGAACGACGCATTATTTAGAAAAATCATGCGATCAGTGTTGCCATATAATACTACATGGCTTGCCATTATTAAAGTAAATTAGCGTTAGATTAATTGCCAATTCAACTGCAAAGTCATACAAAAACAGAATTATTCTAAAATTATGCGACCGGCGAAAAACATATAATGTTGCATGGCTCCTGATGAAAAATAACCGTCTTAAATTACAAATAAATCCCTGCCCGTACTTCGATTTTCCCACAGCGCTGTCTCCGAGACAAATGATCTTCACTTTTTCCCCTCCGTCCGTCTCATCCTTGCCGTCGTAGTTAGGCAGAGAATTTCCGGCAGATTTTTCCGCACCGTTTGGAGCCGCCATTGCGTTTCTAAGCACAACTATGTTTCTAGTTAACACCGCTGTACCAAACAGATCATAATCGAATATTTTGTCATCAAACTTGCAGTTTGCCCATAAGAACGTCTAAAACTGTGGTTGACCAGGTCAGGGTTTGGCTACATTATTTTGAATAACTGATAAATAATTCACTCTAACCAGTATGACGCAATAAATATAGTAACCATTTTTGTTCACTTTTTTAACAATAGTAAAGTTCTGGTACTGCAGCGATGCAATTTACGAGCAATCTCGTGCGATTTCCATTTTTCTGTTATGTTGTGAGCACTCCCATCTCAAGTGAAAAGAAAAACAGGTGAAGGAGAGTGTGAGCCGCGTTGAAAATTCTATACCGCTTTCATCACATGTTGGACCCCCGGATATCTGTCTTTCAGTTATTTGTCGGATCCTCAGACCATAATTCTTGTCATAAAGCCAGTTAAAGTATATTGGAAGGC
>JAQFYQ010004095.1:0-10149 GCA_034694885.1 Buchholzia appendiculata | reverse complement strand
ATGAATGAATGAATGAATGAATGAATGAATGAATGAATGAATGAATGAATGAATGAATGAATGAATGGGTTTTGCTAAAACGGATACTCGAACTAGCATCCGATAATGTCACCGTTTCACGAGGAAAATGAGGTGAACACGAGTAGACTTTCGCTGACTCTCCTCGTAGAAAAAATAAAGCTTCCATTGATCTCGTGCTGCCTATAGTAAGAGACATTCCATTCCTCTCCTCTTTTTATAGATCGTTAAATAATACTCCATACATTAAATGCTAAAGTCTAAATGACTTTAAAGTTTAACAAAATTTGCTACAATTAATCAAACTAGACTGCACGTCCAACATTGGTCTGTACAAATAACTTTATATTTATTTTATTTTATTTTGTACATTTACTCAGTTGTGCAAATAATAAATAAGAACTGTTGAGAAAACATGACAATGAAGTCATGCTTAGCTTCCATTTAGTACGAGCGTTCACTTTATAGTGAAAATCACGAACACAATCCGATGTACATTTTTGTCGAACTTAACTTATCAGATTTTATTGCGTATCAGCAAAATCGTTGAATCAAATCTGCTCGAGCCATGAAACAAGTCATTTATTCTCGCGTCTAAAGTCATTTCAAACCAAGCTCTGAATAGTTGGCGTTTGACGAATATTCTATTAATGAACACAGTTACAGATGTTGCCCAATAGAAACTAATTAGAACTATTCTAAGCGATTTCGCACTGTGAGAGGTGCAACTAAGCTCGTGTAACTTTTGAGACAAGTGCTTCACAGAAACACAATCTGGTTATCTTCTCCGAATTGTTGATGCAACTGAAAACAGCCTTCAGTAGCTAGAAGTACAGTATACTACCAGGCTCAATTTCTATCTGCTTATTATTTGTTTGCCACGATATGATATTATGTCTGCATGTCGGATTTTCAATTAAATTAATTAAATTGAAGCAATAAATTCACAGATAACCTTGGACGTACGGTAGTAAAAATAGAATAAATCTAAATTCGCTAGAAATTGTCTCAGTAAACTTACGGCACGTCAAAACCCTAAACTGCTCGTTTCTTTTCGAAGAAGTCTTAACTACGGTAGGAAGTTCGATTTGCCGTAAAGCAAATCAGAAGTCGTACGCTTGGTGGTTTTTACAATCGGCAGGATCTGATACGACAAAGCCAAAGAGCTATAAATTTGCACAGTCGAATGAGCAGGAGAAACATTCCGTTATGATGCGGACGACGTTTCGACCTCGTCACCGACGCACAGCATATACACTGCATCAGGACGACGTCCTTTTTCACTCGCTTTCACCACCACACATAGTCTACATTTCAAATCAGGGGTTCCCAACCTTTTTCGTGCCATTCCCCACTTTTCTCGTCAATATTGAGAAACTTCCAACCTCCCATTCCATCAATCTTTAGCCTAAAATTTGGCTATAATTTTTTAGTAGCTTATAATCCTACATTTTTAGCAAAAAAACAATGTCAAATTTATAATATTGACAACTTCTCTCAATTCCCACCTGGGATGTCCAAATTCCCCTTACCCTTGGGTATCATCCCCGGTTGGGAACTGCTATTCTAAATGGTCGACTTCTTTCTGCCTTGTGCTGACTTGAGCACGTGATTTGCAGTGACGTAGTGACACACAGCGACAGACGTTTGTTAATGACGTCGACTTGTTCTCGTATAAAAAAATCAGCTTTTCTTCGAAACGTTTTAGTCTGCGGGAAAATATAGTTGCAACTTTCTTTAGGTTAAAGTGAGACTCAATTCCAACCGCTCGTTTCTCACTTATTTTATTACTGTAGACGACGCTATCGATTGATCTGTATCAATGTTATGCTACGTCAGAAATAGAGCCATAGACCGAATGGGTTATACCTAGTTACTGTACTGACATACTGAATGGGTATGTTGACATTGCTGCTGATCATGGCAGAATTACGGTTCTGGAGTATTTGCCACGTTTTCGACATTTTTAAACTTTTGACTAGGATACATTTTCAATCGGTATTAAGTCGGCATGCTTGAGTCTTCACACCTCTGATCAACCTACATGTATAGGTGCTTCTGAACTTTGCCCACGTAGACAAGACTCAATTGTTCAGAGGTTGATGCGATTTTGTAGCTTATACAATCGTCCTCTCCTGGAAGCGAACCTCGACTGGTTTGAAATTTGAACTACCAACTTGTTGTTAACGCGGCTCGCTAACCATTAAGCCACGTATCAAGCTCAGTTCTGGGTTAAAAGGAGTGTAGCGTTCTGTCAGTCTTAGCCAGGCCACCGAGAACGCCGTCTAATCGGATGACGTCATCAGCCATTGTGTAATAAACTACGCGACTCAACATTTTGCGGTTTCGACAGACTTCAAAGTTTAACATGTAAATTCTTGGCTTCTGTTGCTACAACGATTTAAGCCAACTTGTGTTATTGTTATTTATTTAATTACATGTTTTTGATAATATATACCTAAAAATCTTTTATTAAAAAAGTCTATTGTTTTATTTGGTTATATATTTTTTGATATTTCATGATTATGTTTAGCTTATCATATTTTTTCTCATATCTAGATGATCTGTAGCCACCCCAAATGGAATCCGTAGCTATGATTTCTTTTGAGGGGTTGGCTTTGAAAAAGAATTGACTGCCTCTTTCGAAATTTTTATTTGGAGGCGGAGTCGAGCGTCAAGCGACCTTTTTTAACAAGTTATCAGAACATCAATCTTAAGAAGAAAAATTGGGGAGGGGGTCGGAGCCCAAAACCACTTCCCCTGAAATTCGGCCGTGAAATTCTCCGGTCTCTTCTTATAGTTAAAGTGCAGCCGATTTGATCTATTTTATTATATATTTTATGTTTATTTATTTGCCTATATTTATTTGGATGCAATGTGCGCAGCGTCAATTTCTTTCGGTGAAACTAAACCCGCTCGACATGTGTGAAGTTATCCGTGCCCAAAAAATGAGCCCACCGGGGCCCAAAATTCAAGATAGCCTGTCGTTTGTACTTCGGTAGTACCCGTTTGTACCAACTTTTTTCGTTTGTACCTTTACCGTTTCGGAGTTACAGCCGAAACAAGTGGGCTCGACTAAAACTGTGAAATTGGCCGTGCACAGACATGCCCTGGAATTTCAATGAAACAACTATATCAGTCGTTTGTACTTCGTCAGTACCTGTTTGTACCAACTTTTTTCGTTTGTACCCGAACCGTTTCGGATTTATAGCTAAAACAAGTGGGCTCGCCTAAAAAGTGTAAAGTTAGTTGGATATGGGAAGGCTAACTTCATTATTTTTAGGCGAGCCCACTTGTTTCGGCTTTAAATCCGGAACGGTTCGGGTACAAAAGAAAAAAAGTCGGTACAAACAGGTACTAACAAAACTGCAAACTACTGGTAAAACAAACAAACACTTTTAGCCGGGCCCACTTGTTTCGGCTATAACTCCAAAACGGTAAAGGCAAAAAAAGTTGGTACAAACAGGTACTAACGAAGTACAAACGAATGACTATCTTGAATTTTGGGCCCCGGAGGGCTCATTTTTTGGGCACGGCGAACTTCACATACGTACCCGCTCGTGAGTGAAATCCCCCGAGAGCAAGAGCAGCACTCTCCACTGCGAGGTAGGTGACGTTTCAAAATTTCGATTGTAATAAAACTCTTCATAGTTTACGTCACAAATTTTCGGCTGAAGATTTACACTATAATTATACAGAATGTTACTTCGCCCTGCCGCGAGGCATCTAATCACTTTATGACAGAAACAATTCTGCTCGCTCTATCCAATTTGTTGCCGTTGTAAAAACTCGTCACCGTCAGTTCATCAGTTTTTCGCAGTCGACATTTCGTGCCACTCTCATTATTTCCAGTGTTTTGTTCGAAGACCTTGCGGGCGGGCGGTAGTAAAGTGGAATAAAAAAGCAAAACTTAAATGTCATAATGGAAGTGGAAGTAGAAGGCGGAAATGTGACAGTCATCGGAAGCATTGGTATGCATGACAGCGCTTCCAGTATCGAAAGTAATTACTGATGATGACGACAACGTGCGCTGGGGCTCAGTCGACGTCACTTGATTTATGACGACACCGATGCATGTTTCATAAACCGCTTAATCGCCCGACCAATCATAAATCAGAACAAACATTACAGGTCAGAAATCCCTCTGAAACTTGAGTTGTCAAAACCTTGACGGACACAGTTCAAAGCAGCCAAGTCCAGTTTGCAATTCCAGTCCAAGTCCAAGTCCACTTTTTGTAAAACAAACAATTTCCTAATTTTTCAAAACCCATTATATCATATATTCTTAACTGTTATTAAAGTAACCTTTAGGCTATTATTAAAGGTTTAAACATTCTGCAATTTAAGTTACTTAAAGAAGATGTTTCTTCGATCTTCTTTAAATCACTATCTGATTTACTGAATTCAGCTATGATTCGCACTACTGAAATACATCGTGATCAAATTCACAAATTATACATTTTACCATATAAAGATGATATTTGTTATTGTTGTTGTTGCTGTTTTTAATTGGCATTTCTTAAAAGAGCGCCAAGGATACAGCTATGACAGTGGCGTCATCGGTTGTACTAAAAAGTGGAGGAATATTTTTTACAAGTGAAAGATGGCCTAGATGACTATAAAACACATTCAATGTCTCAACAATTTGAGGCTGATAATGCCCACGTGATCCCTAGGATTAGCGCCTTGCGTGGTGACAGATCTCCATAAACAAGCTCATCTTCCGCCCACAACAATAACAAGAAAAGGACCAAAGAGTTTGGCAACAACAACAAAGAACCTCTCAGCCACATCGACTAGAACATTTATTCCCCACCCATTTCACAGAATCATCTACCACGCCCCTACTTCGCTTTTCACCCCTCCTCCACTTCCCCTCCCACCCACTTCACAGTAAAATCCACCCCATCCCATACTTCCATCTAAGCCGGTCTCCCACTCAAACTACCCCACCAACTTCGCAGCAAAATTTACATCCATTCCACCCCACACTACCCACAGTAACATCTACATCTACCCCACCCCGTACTTCGCTCTTCACCTCTCTCCCACTCACCCCGCCAACCCACTTCACAGTAAGATCTACATCAGATTTTTTCTAACCTCCCCAATAGTGACAGTAACATCTACCCTATCCCCTACTTTGCTCCTCACATCTCCCCCACTCACCCCTCACCCTCCCACTTCCAAAACAGAGTTCACGCCAGCAGACTTATATGTCTCACGAGATCAGTAGTAAAAGTGAATTTTAGAATTATACTGTAGTTTTTAACAAAAGCACTGTTGCTTCGGCAGCTAGATGACTTATTCACGTATTAAGTACAGGTAATAACTCTAGTAGAAATAGGACAGAGATGCAATGCGTACAATGTATACGAACAGAATTCGCGACAATTTGCATTCAGATAGTGTCATAGCAATTTGTTTTATCGTCCATACCTACAATTACGACAATCTATTTATGTTTGTTGGGAAAGGATAGCAATAATCGCCTATGCATAATATACACCGAATCATGAAAATATAGTAGCGTACATTTGTTTCAAATACAAAACAAAAACGAAACCATAATAATGTATGTGCACAGCAGATGAAACTTGTAAAGTATTCGCGCGTTTGAGCCAATCGACAACTCTACACTGTGAACTATTAAAAGCCTTGCACTTGCAATAATATTCAGTGCAATAATATACAGTGCCACATGTTGAGTGTAAGGGAAAAAGTAAAGATCATTTTTTCAGAATAGACAATTTATTTGGGGATACAGTTTAAGCCTTTAATTTAATCACTGTCAAGACAGTTTTGTATTTCACTCATATTCTTGTTTCTGTTATTCGTATGCTTTCTTTCCTTTTCTTTTGTTATCTTCAATCATTCCGTTCTTCGTCTGTAGGACATACTGTTCGTTGCATCAAGCGTCACGTGATACCGAACTGCAGAGCGTCAGGTTGTCAGCTTGCATGTCAGCGGTTCGGCTTTCAAGATTGAGCTCGGAAAAGATTTCTTCTTGTCTTTCAATCTTTACCTCAGAACTCGCTTAGCGTGTAGCAGAAATAATTCGGCCAATTAGAACGCATAAATGTCAACGTCGACAACGCTGTCTTTTCATCGGCAGATAAACGTAAAGATAATCTTTAAGCTGAGTAACTCTAAACCTCTTAGTAAAAGCTGCTACCCGGTAATGAGGCTTTTCATAACTTCAATTAAGACATGTGAAAATGTATAATACAGAAGATAGCACCAAACAATTATAACGAACAAAATGTAAAAGCACAGCTCTGATAACACATTAAAGTAAGGCTTTAAAGCTTATCATTCATATTTTGGCTCTGGTTTGCAGTGGCGTCAACATCTTTTTAGAAAGACGGAGTCACTTGCGGATACA
This sequence comes from Buchholzia appendiculata, assembly GCA_034694885.1. Classification (NCBI taxonomy): domain Eukaryota; kingdom Metazoa; phylum Annelida; class Clitellata; order Enchytraeida; family Enchytraeidae; genus Buchholzia; species Buchholzia appendiculata. The sequence goes on along the minus strand of JAQFYQ010004095.1, from coordinate 3,746 downwards.
GGGCATGGCCTAGGGAAGGTCAAATGGTGAGTCACTGTTGACAAAAAAACGCGAAAGATAAAAAATAATAAAGCTATTTGAATCTGCGGCTAATGATAAGGCTGAGCTACTTTAAATCCGCTGACTTCGCCAGTAACAGCAAATAAAAGCAGGCGAGTAAAAAATGAATAAAAAAATAAAAGGGGATGCCGTGAAGGGCAGGGCCATGGACATTTTGGTCGTCCCTATGATGTACGCCACTCAGTGGGTATAGAGCCAAGGCTCGCGGAGATTATAGGCAAGCTTATCTCAGCGACACACGTTGCGGCGGATTTGAGGAAATCTAAAAGCTGGATCTCGAAGGTTGATGGATTGGTGCACTCATTGACACGTGTCCGGTTGAGTGGACTTGACGCTATTACGTACTCTAATGAGTATTTAGCACGGACACTATGCCATGTTAGATATGACCAGTAGTTTCATAGAATTCCAGAGTAAGTATATAGCATTCCTAAGTAATCATTGTTTTCAGGCCTTTTGTTTGATAACATTTCTCTGTAACATAATCGATCACTTCGATTATAATACAAACTAACAAAACACTACTTAACCACAACTAAGCCTTGCCCCAGCCACTTACACCCTTTTCTACCACAGACGCTTGCCTTTCCACATTCTGACCAAAGATTGTTCTCCCCAGCAATGACACTTGCCTCCCCATTGACACCTATCTTCCTAACAATGACACCTGCCTCACCAACAATGACACCATCCTCCCCTACAATGACACCTGCCTCACCAACAATGACACCATCCTCACCTAAAATGACACCTGCCACACCAACAATGACACCATCCTCCCCTACAATGACACCTTCCTCCCCTACAATGACACCTTCCTCCCCTACAATGACACCTTCTTTCTCTACAATGACACCTGCCTCATCAACAATGACACCTACCTTCCCACCAATGACATCTGTCTCCCCACCAATGACATCTGTCTCCCCAACAATGACACCTTCCACCCTATCAATAACACCTACCTCCCCAACAACGACACTTGCCCCCTAACAATGACACCTACCTCCCCAACAATGATTATACCTCCCCTTCAAAAACCTCCCTCCCTAACGTTTACCTCCGTCGACACTCCACACACAACATTGACACCCACCTCCAAAACCTTTTTACACCAACCTTGTCAGTTGTCACGTACCTGAGAATATGTTGGAGAAGAGCGTTATTGGCAGGACGATGAACGAGACGATGAGGTCGGCAAAGGCCAGGTTTGCCAGGAAGTAGTTTGTTACGGTCCTCATCTGAGGATTCCTACGTATGACGGTCAACACGGCCATGTTGTTAATCAACGAGAGGAGGAAAACAATCAAGTAGGCGATGGAGTAGACGGCCGTCACGGCCGAAGTCTGACTGAATAATGGTGGGCGATGATCGGAACGGTTAGCGGGGTAGGCGCTGATAAACGCCGCCGCGGCCGCAGTGTTGTTCGTTGTGTCGACAGCGGCCGTCGTCGCCACCGTTCCACCGTCACGTACGGTGTACAGAAGGTCGTCGAAGAGTGTTGCTGCTGTTGTTATAGTTGGTGAATCCAATCTTCTCATCGCCAGTGTTGATGCTGACTGTTGATCCCGAGTTATTTATGGTAAGCGTGCAGGAATTTTTCCAGCGAGGTGCGTGTATATCCAGATATCAAAGCAGCGGTGAAGCGCAGCCGAAATACTGCGATGCTTACGGAAGGGATTTGGACAAGTAAACGGCAATCTGAAACGATCACGAAATCATGTTGAATGAAAATGGGTCAAAAGAAAAATAAGGAGATGGACATTAAACTTGAATAGAAATGATCGTTGTGATTCTATAAATTATGCATTGTCTTCCGATCTAAATATCAGATAATTTCTAAGGCTCAGAAGAATTGTCTCATTGTACTTTGTTTCCATGGAAACTACTGTATAAGGCAGGTACCATTGATTGCAAGTACGCTCAAAACTGATCACTGCACTGCAGGGCCGACACCGACCATGTAAAGTGCTGATTTATCGCATTAATACCGCGTTGATTATAATTTATTATCAATATTAATATTTATTGCATATTAGTCAGCTTTCACGATTATATCCTCTGAGCAATTTCGTCAGTGCGCTGTGTACTGCAGTATCAGATCATCTCCCACTGACTTAAGCCCAGGCGACACTAAGGTGGAGATAGGCACTTACATTGCAATGTACGACAGCCCCAGTCACTGTGTGCAATAGCTTTCATACATATTAATAATTTTACTCACGAATTTAATGGCATTTTATTGATCATCCTAACAAACGACCAGCGGTCAATTTTGATGGTGGAGGTGGCGATGATAATGATAATGATGATGATGATGATGATGATGATGATGATGACGATGACGACGACGACGACGATGATGATGATGACGATCGCGCCAATGACGATGAGCACAACAACAGCTCAATGGTGATGAATGGTGAAATGTCAAATGGTGATGAATTACAATAATATTACGATTTCTTCTGTACTCCCAATTAAAATTGTGTATTCAAAGTTAATTACTTACCGAAATAATTCAAACACCGATTGTGCTACTCAACTAACTTGCTCAAGCAACCTAAATCTGTAGACTTAAACTTTATGTCAAGGTACTAGCAGAGCGAGTAATTTTACTAACGTATGAATGACGATATAAATCAATTTCCTGACGGTCAGTACCATGCCCTATACACTGTAATTACGTCTCTTCTTTGCAGTAGCATTGCGGTGTCACTTCGTTCTAATTCGAGACAGACTGTGTCCAAACCTGACTTTGTTTCGGTTATTATTGGCACTAGTTCGGAATTGTTTCGAAACTATTTAATATACGATAAGATTTCTTGTTCGAGAAGTTATAAACTAGACAATAGACTTGTCTATATAACCTATATACCAGTTTCCGGTCACATTTCCACATTCGCACATCGCTTGAGTCAAAAAAGCATCCTTTAGTTTAGTACACTAACGGAAAAATCAACATGTAGGGAGGGATACGTGTTCGAACAAAATTAATGAAAAACTGTTTAAATTTTGGAATTTAAAAATGGCAAAATGTTCTATAAGCCTAACCTAACCTAACCCCAACTAAAACCCGACTTATAACTCTAATCACAATCTAAACCAGGTACCCTACCTTAACCCTTTTAGTTTCCCATGCAGTGTATTAAAGTAAAGAAGAATCGATGCTTCGCCCATTTGACTACACTTACTTTACGTACAATCTTAGTATAAGCACAGATTTCAACACTTGGACAAAGCATCTTTAATGCGTGCAAATGTGGTGAGCAAATGTGAATGAAAACTGAATATATAGCATAATATTTAATAATAACTGCTTTGTATGTTACACTATCATCAAATATACGCTATAGCGATGTATATTACATTGCTTTACGTCATCTATTTGCAGCAGGCCTACCGCGGCTGTTCGTATGAAGAGCAAGTCGACTGACCACAACACTGACGTCTAGTTTCAGAACGCGTCAACACGACGGCGCAAGTCGAGTGTACTGAGCGGTGTGCCGGGTGGTGGCGACACTGACTGCAACTCCTGCAGCTGAATGAGTGTCGGGGTTGCACCCGCTGGAGAGTGTCGATGGGAAGGGGAGGAGAGCCATGGCGGGGGGGGGTAGCTCTAGCAGCTTTGCAGTAGCAGAGTGTCGGGAGGAGAGCACCGTGTTTTGAGTGTTGGAGGGTGAGAG
>JAQFYQ010004094.1:0-10150 GCA_034694885.1 Buchholzia appendiculata | reverse complement strand
GGGGCATGTGTAGGGTGGGGTGGGGTGGGGAGTGCGTGGAAGGGAGGGAGGGGTGAGATTGGGAACGTCAGTGGACTGTAACTGAATGGAGGAGAAATTGATATGAAATGTTGCGACAGCGAAATTAGATTTGAAACGTGATAAATGAAGACGAACACGTTTGATTAGCCACAATTTATATGCTCATACTTGCGGTTTAATTCAATGTGCAACCTAAATGTTATATCATAGAAAAAGAAACTGAAAATAAAAGAGCACATTAGATGAATATTAATATATTTATAAGTTAACGATCGACGATCTATTCTGTCGTTCAAATTTTAATTTACAAGTTTGAATCTTAGAAACTAAGCCTTGTAGACCTATTTATTAATTGATTATCAAAATACTGATATTACAATGACATAGATTAGTGCTTTATCCTGTAATAAATTTATTTATTTCAGGAAATTTGTAAAATAGTCGTTTTTCACTATTGGCGTTGTGACGCTAAAATAACTTTTTAACATTTTCTCAAATTTTAAGATGAACATTCCAGAATTTGTCGAGAAAATATACCTTGTCTAAATAGGCCCACTCTGTCGACCTGGAAATATAATCTGAACAGTTTAAATTTATGGTTTTGATATAAAATATGTACACGGCCGTATTTAAGGGGGATTGGTTTCGGGGTGACCCTCTCCCCCCCAATCTGTCCTTTTTAATATTTATGAAGTTTGTCAAAACCAAATTAAAAATAATTTGTCACAAATTTTTGTAAGCTTGACTCCCCCCCCCCCATGAAAAATATGAAAACGTCGTCATATTTGTGTGCAAGTCAAAGACCCCCCCCCCTTCTCAAATAAAATCCTGGCTAGTAGCTACTATCCTGTATAATGTAATGCTGAGAGTTTAACGTTGTAGAATGATGGCCAAGCAGCAGCAAGCAGCCGTAGAGCCGATGTCCAACTTTCGAGATGCTTCTTCATCGCGGTCGGTCACTCCACATCCGTTCGGTTCCATAGGGATAAGGAAGCCAAGCAAGGTACACAGATACACCAAGTGACTGAGTTATGTATCAGTGATTAAAATCTCAGTGATCTCAGTGATTTAATTATCACTTTTTATGGTGGCTTTTGTAGGCCTGTGATTAACCTCTCAGTGGGTGTAGGTTACTGCGAGTATAAACGTTTCGATTGGATTGGATTTAAGAAAGTATATGCAATGTAGTTCATATGCATAACACGCATGTGTTTATAATTTCTTACATCACAGACTGAATTACTGGTTCTAGAAACTGATTGATGATATTATAGGTAGGAAACTTGAATCGGATTGAATGTGGGAAATGACTGGAAATAGGTAGGATATTATGATGTATTTCAATAGTTCTATAAATCGAAGGCAATGTTTATAAATTGAGTTAACATGCTTATAGAAATTTATTTAACAGCTATTTCACATGCTGTCATGCTCTCGGTGGTTATAGTTGGTTGTTGAAATTGCTAAAAAGAAATGTATACTAATCTTGCGGTTCAATGATGTTCAGTAGGAGCAATACAAATTTTGAATTTAGATTTAAAAGATTTTGCATTGTGTTTAGAAACTAAGAACTAACTTTATTATAAACAAATAATACATTTCTATTAGAGTTCAACATCTACAAACAAACCATCATCTCAACCCAGCAAGGCAGAGAAAAGCCGCTGGCAACCAGCTCAACCAGCGGAACCAAGTCCCGCTAGAACTCTCACTCTTCAGAACAACGGAGGTCGAGTTGGAAATGTGATGGACGGTACGATTAGACCTCCTTCTGCCTTGCCGGTACACGTGCGTAGCTCTAAGAGTCCTTCTGCCAGTACGTCTAGAAGTCCTGCTCGGTCTGCCTCAGTTCGTCAACAGTCCGTGCCTTTGTATCCCTCAGCGTCTCTGACAAACCAAAGCTATGCAAATACACAGAGTGTTACCAGTGTTACAGCGCCATCTACTGGGAATAGAGTGCAGTACGGTGGACAGGGAGTTGATGGGATGAAGAGTGGCAGCACTGGAACGACGCCATCTGTTGCCACCTCTTTCTTTGCTAGGTTTGTGAAGGACCTCAGTTGAATTTCATTTTAATAAAGGAATGCCTTCTTATGGAGATCCGCTTGAGCAAGCAGTTATATTTTGATAAGAAATGTAATTCGTTATGAAAATTATGCAGGTATTGTTTAGCAGCAAAGCAGCACACAGACGATCATTCGTCATGAATATTTACTATGGTTGTGCTTTTGAAGTTTGTTAAAAAAAATTGATTATCATTTATACGCCATAGAGTCATTGTGGAATCCGTGGCTGATGCTAGCGCATATTTGAGGAGGAAAACGATTGATGATGAATATTTTATTATATTGACGACATTGACGAGGACGATTACAATAATTGTGATGATGTTGATTGTGATAATGACTAAGGCGAAGATGAGGACGACCGTGTATATTTACATTTATAGGCAGATTTTCTTACATTATTGTTTGTTTTACCATTTGACATCACAAACTCTTGATTTAACTCTTTTGTTCACTTAAGACAGGCTGAGTGCATTTCGGTTATAAATGTAATCCTTATCAACTTTACTATCAACAGTCCACACAGAGAGGTATAATTATACACACTTTACACATGTTTAGTTTCTGCTAAACTTTGGCTTATTACTAATTTGCATCACTTAAGTCAATAAACCGAAGATAATTTGGGAATTAACTGGTAAGAATTCCAAATTCCATATCGATGGCAGGAGGGCTATAAATTATTGCAGCTTAACGGCTTAAGTACAAATCGTTCATATAATTACCTGTGCAATCACCTAGATTAGACTTCATTAAATCGAAGTTTGGTATTCATAAATAAACATCAGCTTTATGATTAATTAGGCTTGCTAGTGTTGAATAAATTATACTGGGCACTTGTTGTTGATATCTGCTAGATCAGTTCATTTATAACCTGTTATATTGATGTCATAAAATTAAAATGTATAATATAGCAGAGACATTTGCATATTGCGTTACAGAACTTAGTCCTTAGTAAGAGAAATAGCAATGCAGGGCTATAATTAATAATTACTTTGCAGTCCCTAACGGATACTATATCTTCAGCAAAACTGTGATGAATTTATGATAACTTGAGTGAATAATGTAGCTACGTGACTGAATTAGTTGTGAAGCGTTGGTTGCGGTATAACGATGTAACTGTAATTTATTACGTGCCTGCTGTACTTCTGACCGATTTTATACATTTATGATCTGTTTGTTTACAACTTAATTTATTACAGGTTGCAAATAATTTATTACAATTTTATGTCATTAAGATGAGCTGTACTTAGTTTGTCATTGTCAACTTAATTGTTTGCATCATGAAGTTTGTAAGCTAAAACAAAACCTGCCATTCACAATTATGTACATAGGAATGTAACTATTTTTGATTTATTCAACAATCGATCATATTATACAGGTGTGCTGTGCAAATTCTGACTTGAGGTATCAGATCTCTGAGCTCATTGACAGTTGAAGATTGAAAATGATTGCAACGTTTCACATTAGTGTTTTAGTTATTTGCTTAAGTTGAAATCCACGCATCCTTAATGGACAATGTGGTCTAACTTACGTATTTGGATTACATTGAGTATAATCAAATAAATGTTGATTTATGATGATGATGATGAAGATGATAATGATGATGACGATGACGACGGCAGCGATGACGATGACGATAATGATGATGTTAATGATGATGATGGTGCTAATGATGAAGATGATGGTAATATAATAGAATGCAAGACCCGTAATATTCTAAGTCCAAACAAGGTGTCATTGTCTAGCTACACCCATAATTACTTTCGTATTTAAGAAACCAGACGTTAGCAGATCTTGTCCTGTGGGTTTACGGTAAGGATGAGCAGTTAAAAAGACTGCCAAAAATATTTTGCACATTACCTGGAAGTGGATAAAAGCTATGAGCAAGTTAATAGTCCTCATCTTGTGATACTTTTAATAGTCTGCACTCTGCACAAATATTTTTTGCTAAATACTCCTTAGACTTGCAGCTATATGAGATAGTAACTGACTCAGTGATATTGATGTCAAGTTGTTACTGTGGTAATTAACTTTGTGGTAATGGTTGTACAGGGCGGCTCAAAGAATAACAGAGTCCTCGAAGAACAAGAAGAAGCACAAGAACCAGAAGCCGGAAATGACGTCACCTTCGCTTCCTGCCGTGACTCAGCCTATCTTTCCAACAAACTTCAGCGCCGTCATACGATGTTCCCCGCCGCCCGTGCCACCAAACCTTCTGCGCCTTCCTCTGGGACCTGACAGCTATAACTCGCCTGCCAAGGTTCATTATTATTGACTTTCAAATGTAGCTCTACTTCATAATTGCGTCATTGTCATTTATTTTATGTGCTATTTTCATTTATGTATTGTGACATTGTCTTTAATATATGTGACATTGTCATGTCTACCTGTGACATTATCATTTTTTTTATGTGACATTGACATTTATATATGAGACATTTTACATAATGCGGTCAGTGACGAATGCATGTTTTTTTTGTGCCTGTATATTTTATGCATACTATCGAATATTAAGCCATGAAATTGCTTCTGGTATGACAGATTGTGAAATTCTTGAATACTATTTGATGAGAAATGAAGGGTCAAATGTATCCAACTCTACTTTAATTCTACACCGGCCTGAGTATTTTCAGCTCTTTACAAACTAGGCTTAGCTTTCTAAGCTGTAGGTTTATAGCCAATTTTTGTACCTATTTGTTTTTTTGAATATATAAACCGTACTAGTAGAAATCAATCAAATCTTTTGCAACTAATTGCCAGTACATTATTTAACATCACTGTGTGCACACTATGTTTCTGAGTGATGAACCTGGCAGTATTGTTTGATACACCCTGTAGGTGAAGGTCATGCTGAGGATCTGCCCGGTTGAGAACGGGAGCTCTGCCTCATCGTTACTGACCGTTGACCCGCAGAGGCTTCAGGTCATTGTGGCTGACCCGGCGACCAGCGGCTACGCCATCTCGACGGCTAATCGCAGACCTCTGCCGCCAAAGCTCTTCGCCTTCGATTCCATTCTCGGACCAAATGAACCACTTGTAAGCTTTTGTCAATATTAGTGTTAATGCTTCAGTTTTATGTTATTTTTTGCTTTTTATATTATAAATTGAATATGGTAACGTGTAAAGAAGTTCGGGAGGTAGCGAATTGTGAAGCCGGAATAATATTATAGAGTTAGGTTAACATTATGCTAATAATTATAACAAATTGTAAAGTCCCCTCCCCCTTCCCAGCTGTATGGAGTAAAGTGTACAGAATCATAAATGAAACAAACTTCTGCTTTCTTTTCACTGTACTTCTTTTATTCTTTAACCTCCGTGACTTAAGTCTCAGATCATATTTCAATCCAGTGACATATCACGTGCTCGTAGTTAGATAGGTCAACACTGAGCCACGCCTACCTGTCAATCACGTGATATATCGGTCAAGGTGTCATGCCTGTCAGATGGATCAATCTGGTCGTCAAGTGAATTTTTGAGTTGAAGAGATTTGTTTACCAGCGAAGAAGAAGAGGCATACAGTGTAATGGCTTTCTACAAGAGAATTATACAACGTCTCAATTCATCAATGTCACGATGACGAAGTTGACAGCGCGAGTCGTTACTGTACGTCCGATTCATTAAACTCTTAATTCCAACGGACATCTCAACTTAGATAGTGATGTCATGTACATGCACTGTCAAGCAGGGGATGTCAATCATAGGGTATCACGATGTATTTATACACCTTCACGTTTTGAGACACTCCAATGTGTGCGTGTGTGATTGATATTGACGCATCTGGGCCCGTGTTCACTTGAGAAATACTTCTCCACTTTTGGTATCAAATTAACTCGTTTGGTTAGAGTTGCTGAATTATCCACAGTAGTGACTATGGTGCAATCATGGGCGCAGATCCATAAGGGACAAGGGGGCACATCCCTCTCAATATTTTGGTTGGAGGAGACTATGTCTCACTTAATAATCAGGGCTTCGTCTCCCTCAATACTCCTTTTCCCCTTCCTGCAGCGTGGTCTGAACACCATTAATTCACGTACGTCATATCCCGTCCCCTTATTTTTTTGGTTGAGGGGATAAGATAGTAAATGTCATCTCAATTAAATCCAGTCGTTCCCTCAAACATAACAAACAAAATATTTTAACTGAAATGTGCACTCTCAACTAATCCGTTTCACGACCACCAACCCCTACATTTGTGGGGTCGGTCGTAAGATTTTCTGGAGTCTGTAATTCTACTTCCGGTTTCCTGCTATATTCATGTATCAATATTATTATGAATAATTTTTTAAATACTTTACTTTGACTCTGAGCAATTAGGATTTTAGATCATGTCTCGGGTGTATTTAATGTTAGATAGTATTTTTGTGTGTATGTATGTGTATGTATGTATGTTTGTATATGTGTAACATTGTGTATGTATGTGTAGACTGAAGTGTGTCGAAGTAGCTTGGTGGATATCCTTCAGGCCGTCGTCAGTGGATCAGACGGATGTCTCTTCAACTATGGACATTCACGTCTTGGTAAATATTGCACATTTGGCCACAGACATGTCTGATAATACAGTTTATTTATAGTTTATGAAAAATCTGCTCTTGATTCATATATACAAATTACAATGTTCTTGTAATGATGTTTATACCCAGTCATATAATGTAGTATTTTCTCAATTGCTTGTTGAATAGTTTTTTCTTATCAGACAGTTGTATTATTCTTTATGTTTCATAATATGTTAGTGTGTTCCAAATAGCACAAGTTCAATTAACTAGTCAATTGAATTTTCATATGCTTTATTACATATTATCGATAATCTGGCTTTAAATAAATTTGAATACTGATACAACAACTATCAACTGAATATAAATGTATGATCAGATGTATCGATTGTGACTTGAATCCTAGTTGAGTATCATCCTAGTGTCATTAATATTCAAATGTCCAGTTAGGTCACTGTGTAAAATAGACTGGACTGTGACTACAGTACTGGGCCTAGTAACAGTAGCTTGAAGGAGTTCCATTTATTGATCGCTTCACATTCGTCGATGGTTTATGTCTTTTTGTGGTTCTATTAAGGGACAGGAGGACAGTCTTTATATAGAGATAAGGTTAAAATCTGTACCAGTCACCGGTTAACACAACTCGTTGAATGATTTGACTTGGAAAATTTATGACTTTTAAAGTGTACAGCACAGTTTCTGAAGTACCGTTGCATGATTTAGCTTCTGGCAGGTGATCAAAACGTGCAGACTTCTATTTAGAACAGAGTGAATGAGGAAAATGCATTCAGTACTGCAGCTGTATTTAAAACATAGTGAGTAAGGAAAATACATTCTATTCAGTACGGCTGCTGTATTGAATGTTCCATCGCCAGTTTGTTTTCATAAATATAACTTGACTTGGTAATGATTGATTTGAGTGGACGGATAGATTTATTGGCTGTCATTGGCTACAGTTGATTGATTACTTGCCTGCCATTGGCTGCCATTGACCAATGCGACGATTGTTGTTGTTGAATGTTGTCTGGTTGTTTAATCATCTCTTTAACAATGTAATAATGGCATTACTTGCCATATTCCTTCATGTTCAGTCCAAAATGAGCAACCAGGATAGAGTTTGTCAAGGGGGTTCGCACCCCTGCCGCCTGGCATGACCCCACCTCATTTGATAAAATGTCCAGGGGGTTAGTTTTACCAGTGTCCCTTCCCTCTAGTGGGACATTTTGGTCGTCCCCACCCCTCTCCCCCGCTCGTCCGACCTCCACCTGCTTTTATCACAAATTCCACACTGTGAGCAACTTTATTTTTGCGTCAGTATGGGTATTCAACTTAATTCATTCCTTTCATTAAATGATCCGAAATCTGCGCTCTTGGATGCTGTTGATCTACACATCCATGCTTATTTCAGCATGACTCCTTCTGTCATAAGACAATCTGCTTAAAATTACAATTATATTTTGCCGTATCTAATATGGTGGTATACTTTTTCGTCTTAAATTTCTCAACAAAATGAATAATTTGATGATCAAAATGTTGAATAATTTTTCAAGAAATATTTTATAATTATATTCACGTTTGTGTGATTGTAGGCAAGACGTTTACAATGATGGGTGTCGACGATGCGCCACAGAATCTCGGCATCATCCCCTGCGCCATCTCGTGGCTCTTCCGGCTCATCTCCGCAGAGAAGGAGCGAACCGGAGCGAGATTCTCTGTGCGAGTTTCCGCTCTGGAGGTCACCGGCCGACAGGAGACTCTCAAGGACCTTCTCTCGGATTTTGCTCAAAGTACTGGTTGACATTTTTGGTTGTTATCTGTTTTTCTGTGTTGTAATTAAACAAATTTGTAGGGAATTCATCCAGGGTTCACTTGTATTAGATTCACGAGTCGTGAGCCAACTAGTAAAATCCCATAAAATTAATTTTAATTTTACTAATGTTTATTGCAATACAATTGAGCTAGCTTGTCAAATTCAGTATGGTCATAGAATAATGAAGTGTTTACATCGCCTTTAAAATGTCTGAAATAAGTTGCAATTTAAGTTGCAGGTATTATGCAGATTAAAAGTATTATAATTTTTATGGTAGTTTTCATTTAGGTATTGATCCAAATCGGTTGATTTAAAGTTGATAGATTTATTTGTTTTAAACGACTTATAGTATGATATTATATTCAAGTATGATATTATTTGTTTTATGTTTCCATATTGTGCTGTATTATTGAAAACTAAATGTGTTATTAGGAAGAACCTTGTTGCATCTGTACCTTTGTTTACCGTACATGCATGTGTATGCTGTACTTGTTTCCAGCAACAGAGACTGGAACAATGGGACCTGGAGTCTATCTGAGAGAGGATCCAGTTTGTGGGACTCAGCTGGAGAACCAATCAGAGTTGAGAGCACCAAGCGCTGAGCAGGCTGCCTTCTATCTGGACGCTGCCGTGTCAGCGCGAACCGTCCCAGGTATGACAAATACTTTGATTAAGATTCAAACCCGTAGCCTGGATTTCGCCCGGTAGATGGCACAGTTGCTGGGGGCCGAGGCACGAGTTCACATGTATCTATGGAACCAGTATGGGATTTGTGAAAAAGTAGGTGGGGAGGTGGGGGGAGGGTCAAACGAACGAGCGGTTGGCGACTGTCCAAAATTAGGTATAAAACCAATCCCCCCAGGTTTTTTTCAAAGGAGGTGAGGGTCAGGTCATCCGCCAGAGTGGGGTTGATCTCCCCCTCCCCCGAACACCCTGACAAATCGCACCCTGTATAGAACCTGACCCTTCTGACAAGGAAAACATCAGGAAGCTTAACCCTTTCAGATAAGGAAAACTGACATAAAATTGTTTACGATGATAGAAAAGACAGCTGCCAGGTCGCAATGCGAAATCCTTGGTAAGAAGGCACAGACGTTTGGTACAGGTGCACGAACCTCTGGTGCCCTTGTCCTTGTTGCGGTCCTGTGGCTGAGTAATGATTAGATAAGTAGGTGTGAAATGATAGATGATAAATAGTGTATGAAAAGGTGTAGAATTAGTTGCAATTTACAGGGCAGTCCTTAATATTATTTTCATTAGATGGAGAGTCGGGTAATTTCTAATGCAGTGTTTCCATTAAGTCAATTTGATGTTCTTGCAATTGATATTGATTACAATATCAAGCGTCACAGGTGCGTCATGTGTAAAACGTAGAATAGTGTGCATACAAGAAAGTTTACCCCGTACATGGTTGCACATTTAATTATGTCACAATCAGATAATGGTGAATATACCTGTATACAAGGTAACCAGTCACCATTTATTAACAACCGTTTCAAGTTTGAAATAACTGTGCAAAATTGTGTATCTGTATAATGTGTAGTATCTCTCAGATGTCTGATAAATCACTGCATAGCATAGCACAATAATATTATTAGCAAAACTGATTGATGCCTCACAGACACCTTTCTAAAACATTAATTTTTAGTTTTTAATTGAATATTATACTCGAGTTGCAAGTCGTCTGTGACCAAGAGTCCGCACTCATGGTGAGACCTGTTGCGCCCAGTCCCAAGTCTGGGAAGGGACCTGCGAAATGA
>JAQFYQ010004093.1:0-10150 GCA_034694885.1 Buchholzia appendiculata | reverse complement strand
TTTTTTTAATCGCGATTAATTTTTTTAATCGCGCGATTAATCGCGATTAATTTTTTTAATCGAAGGGCAGCCCTAGTGTTTTTATCTCAACCCCTCGATAATTACACGTCAAATCAGCTTGGAACCTCTTCACTCCTGTTGCAAAACCTTCCTTTCTGCTAATCGTCAAAAACTTCAACCCTTCCCCCTAGTTTCAGAAGCATAATTGCATCGCTGGTGTGTAGTATGTCCTGTGCTTCGTGCACAGTCTTGTTCTCTATGTGTAGACATTGTCAACCGGGCAAATGACGGCTATGCTCTGAATCTGATTTGCCTTTTTCTGTTTGCCTTACTTTGTCATTGCACGCGATGAATCTGAACCTGTAGTGTTCTTAAAAATATATTATACCTCACGAGTAGCCAGTTTGTAATATATATTTATAGAGTCAACTAAAACTAATATTTATATATGACGTTATTGAAAATACTATCTTAAATTGTTTAAATATTGCCCAATAATGGACTGTTTTAAAATTAAGATTGTTTATAGGATTTGTTGCACTACTTTTATATGGCTGTCGCATTGTGTTTTGTTTCCTGAGCTTAGAATCATAAAGTGCAGATGCACCCGAAAGGATTTATTTAATTTACATATTGCATCGACAGTGCAGGCATTATCATCATCGTTCCATCTGCGAATAATTAGTGGGATGACTGTATGCTTTTTGTAAGTTATGTTCTGTATATCTGTATCGCATACTTGATGCACAATTGTGGTGGATTGCGCATGCTCAGTGCATGGTGGTGCACGGCATTCTACATCGTTGACTGTCTTTTGATTTTTTTTTGCTTTATTTGTTATATCATATATTTTATAAACTCGTGTATATATAAAATAGTAGCCTCCTTTTGTAAGCATAAATCGTGGCCTTCGAACGTGGCCACACTGCGTGTTAATTGTGAAGCGAGTGTTGCAGTGAGCCGACAGTGACGTACTCAGCGGTTATAATAGACTCTGCATGTTCCTCCTCGAGATGATAAGCAGTGGGATATTGATGTTAGACAGGGCATCCGAACGTAAGATTCGCTTCGTTCAATCCAAGGTTGTAGTATTTATGCTCGCTTATAGTTGGTGATCGACTCGAACAGACTGTGTGGCATGGTCTTCCCGGGCTGGCTAAGAATAATTTGCTGATATGGGAACATGTTGGGTGTTTCATAGCACGGAAACATGTCGACGTGGAAGTAGATCACCATCACTGGTTATAGTCCACTGATCGCTTTCACAAGATGTCTGGGCAGAGAGCAGTTATAGACTTTAACTAATGTCCACGAGGGCTCAAAATTATAATGAAGACAATGATTTTTGTTGTTTATACTTTTCATTTAGGTCTGTCAATCAATCAGCTCAATAGTTCGACATTGAATACTGTGAAGTGCTGATACTGCGATTCTTGTGAATAAAGCGATGTACCTGTGTATGTTAAATAACGTGCTGTACTGTTAGACGTCTTGTCTGTGTGTGCTATGTTATCTCTACGTGCTGTTGTTGTTACCTGTGCATTATTTACGTGTTATCTATGTGTTGTAGATGTTGTTGTTGGAAATTAGGTCAAGTTTGAAAGTTGATAGACGTTGGTGCCGACTTGCAGACAACTTGCCATTTGTTGTTTACCGTTTTTCTCTTTCTCTCGCGCGCTAGCGTGTTCCGATGACGTTCGTTTGTACATAGTTTTGTTATACATACTTTTTTGTATATATCGAGTACGTGCTGTGCAATATCATGATCGTTTGCGAATAGCTGCCTCTCTTTAGTACCCATATTGCTTATGTTATCCGCTGCTCTAGTGATAGCTAGAATGCGAACTCAATTTGCTTTTGTTTCGTGATGTTGTTCAGTGTGAAATGTTATTACGCTGCTGGTTGGGATTTGGTACCGATAAATCCATTCAAGCCATTGCTGCGTAAGTCGCGGCAAATAATGTCTAGGTTATTTCAAGAATTGCTTTTGATATAATGTGTAGGATATTTTTCTTTTGGATTTGGTCATTGATAAATTATGGGGCATTCAGTGGTCTAATTTCTATTTCGTTGTTTTTCTAGGCGATACTTTTTTGGGAAATATTTTGCTCACAGGTACCATTTAGCGAACGGATGATTGTTTTGATAATGTTTTGTAGTAGCGATGACCTTTGTAATATGACGAGCGTAGGATTTTGGGTAGTTAATTAAATAACGATTGTAAATAGTTTACTCATTGTGGTCTTGTGGCACCGACACTTGTTATGCTTTGTTTCTAGAATTCCTTGCTGTTGTTGTGAACCGTTCAGTGCAGCATGAAGCGTCGAGTGAAGCTCTAATATATCTTATTATTATTGTTATTGATAAGACATTATGATCAGGAATCATTCGTGAATCGTTGAGATTGATTGATTAAGCGTAGCTAACAGTTTGTAAGGTAAGGGTTAGGGTTAGATACATAATGTCAGCGATAAATAATGTCAAAATAATGACAAAATAATTAATAATGTCAAGTAAAACTAGCATGCAATTTTATCTGATTTTTGACATTTGCCATCTCTTAAGAAATCTTTTTTTAATCTAAATTTTATTGTTCATAAAACGTTAAAGCTTGACTTTTCAGTAGCAAAATTATAACAACTTTTCTATAACTTAACCACGGTTGTTACAATATTTTTATGCTTAATATATGTAATAGTTTATGTTTATCTTGACGTTACCCACAAATAAGTTATCTAAGATCTTATAAAATATGATACCTGTAAATGAAAGCGAACACTGAGAAGAAATAGTTCATCGTTGGATTTAATGCTTGCTCGTTCTGCTGTGCGTAAATCTTCTCAGATGCTGTAATCAATCAGTTCATGATAAATAATAATTTAGCTATTTTTTGTAATGCATTTTTGTGATGCATTGAATTGTTTATAACGTGTTCAACGATGGCAACAAATCAGTATGGGATTGATGTGTAGCTGCAGTGTTGTCGTGCAGACTGTTACAAACTGACGATAATTACATAGAATCAGATATACATAGATGTTTGAAAATAATCTATGGTTGCTATAATATATAATAATGCTGTTGAATTTAAAAAGTTGATTTTGATTATTTTTTCAAGCTGTATGGTGTTTATTTTTGAACCTGATAATAAATTACAAATCCTTGTAGTCTGGTAAAATACCCGACGAAATACCTGGCTTTTTTATGGACGACCACATTGGTAATCACATTTGGATCTGGTTTTTGGCAGCTGATCAACTGTACATTTTGAAGTAAAGCTGTAATAAAGTTATTGTTCTGGAGTAGAAGACTGTGGGTAGTGTTTAACGTCCAAGAGATGGAAAGCACTCGTTTGTTCGTGGATCAGTTAATAGGGTAGTGGTGGTGATTGTAATTGTTTTCATCAGTTTTGTTTTAATTAATAAAAAATAAACAATCGCCATGTTTATTTTTTTTGTTTTGTGTTAGTAGAATCTGAAGGTTAGATTTTGTCAGTCAAGGACACCAGATTAATGGTTTAATACTTTAAAAAGTGCAGGTCGTTGAATAAATATGATCATAAAGTGAAATGTTTGTTTCTTCGATATTTTTCAGAATTATTTGTACGGTAATTAAATGGTATGTTTACATTTGAAGATGGAAGAGATAAGTCATGTTCTCGTTTGGGTGTTAAAAGATGATGCGTTGATTAAAGCACGCCAGTTTAAACTGGTTTAAAAATTCAGGGAGATAGACTGAGAAAAATATGTGTGCAAGCAAATAATAACAATCTAGTATTGGGAATTGTGGGACCATATTTCATGAAGGATAATACGACACCCATGTATATATATTCAATGAAGATATACACAAAACCTGTACATTTATAATTCTTATGCCATTTTCAAGGCATAGGTATTTCATTTGCAAAGACGACTAAAAGTTTATTTTATTAGTTTAATTTCAGTGGTATACATTCGAGGAGATGTTACGCGGCAGTTTTGCACTCTGTTTTGTGCGTGCAGTTTTGCGCGTGCTGTTCTGTGCGTGCGTTACTTTTGCCTTCGCTCTTCTGTTTTAACCTGCAGTGGCCTTGTGTCTTACCGCCTGCCTGCATCTGTTTGTTGCTCATTGCCCCTGTCTGTCTGTCTGTTTGGTTGTGTGCCTTTTATGTAAGGGGATGAATTGCTGGATAACCTTTGTTGAATACTATACAGGGTCTAATGCTTAACTGAACACTGAATGATGATGAGGGGAAAGCTAATCTACTAACAGTTGTTGTTGATACATTTGAATAATGTACAATGACGTATCGAAACACATTTGCTGATGTAGATATTGTTGTGTGAGTATACAATTAAACGTGTAATGTACGAATTAAGAGTGTTCTGGTTTTTTTATATTTGGTAACGGATGTTTATTACAGTAGTTAAGCTTGTGTAGTCAAAGAAGTGCCAAAGAAGTTTTTAAATATGGCAGGGGCATTAAAATTTGACCTGTTAAAGTATAGTTCAGTTAAGTTGGTTTGTACTACCTGAAATCTAATAACTTGCCAGTGAATATCATAGTATGTAGACAAAAGTTCAAAATTTCATCTTGGTAACTCCTTTATCACTTGCAAACCATCATCACTGCATGCTCACTTACAGACCACCATCACTGCATGCTCACTTACAGATCATCATCACTGCATGCTCACTTACAGATCATCATCACTGCATGCTCACTTACAGATCATCATCGCTACATGTTTACTCTCAGGCCGTCATCACTGCATGCTCACTTACAGACCGCCATCACTGCATGCTCCAATCTAAAATGGCAGTGTATTGTAAGGTTAGGTATGAATATTTGAGGTATGCTGTGCCATATATCCTTCCCAGTGGTATGAATGCAAATGTTGGTGTCATATAAACCCATACAGTTTGATTATTAGTAAATAATCACTTAAATTAATACTTGGAGTGACAAATTTTAAAGTCAATAATTGCTAATTATAAAGGTGTCTCTTCGGAGCTCTTAAAACTCTTGTAACACAGAGTTCACGAAATCTCCACCAAAGAACCACGATGATAAAGATGATGATGATGACATCATAAGTTACAACAAGCTAATGGGGCTGTCAGTGTATGCTACACAAGTTAGTAGGCACTCAGTAACCACTAAAACAAACCAGTAGGCGGCTTCAGTTTTAAACTACAACAAGCTATTAGTTCATCTTCGTTTGCTAAATGGCAGCTATTGTGCAACCACTCACAAACTCGTTTCATTAGCTCAGTCAGATAAGACGCTACAATCTATTAGGTTATCCGTTTGATCCATGATTGTCTGGCAACTCCCTCAGCTGCGATGTTACCTTCTTGCCAGCTCGTTCATGTTCGTGTTCTCATCTTCTTGCCAGCACGGAAGTGTTCATGTTCTCATCAGTCCTTGATGTCGGATCTTCTTTCTTGCCCGCCACGAGACAATGCTCCGACCTGTGCCGTCCTCCGTGTGGCTTATGCCCATTCAGACCTCCACTCTCATCCTTCGACGTTTCTTCCTCTTGTTCCCCCTCCCTGCTACTTCTGTCCACGCTACTGCCGAGTGGGGGAGGCTTGCCTTGACTGTACCGTCTCTTCGTGAACTCCGGTCGTATCGTGGCGCCCTTCTGGGACAGAGTTCTCGGCATCTGCATCGTCTCCATCGACCGGCTTGTGTTGTACGGCTTTGGCTTGAGCGTCGTGCCGATACGCAACAGCTTCGACAGCTTCTGGTCAACTGTTCGAAGATCAAAGATGCTCGTCGTCTTTGACGCTGAATTATTGCAGTCTGCGGATGCCGGCGATTTTTCGCGGCGATTTGGAAGTGATAAATGCGATGGTTGTTTTATTAGCGGCGGATGTTGCTTTACAGCTGGCTGCTGGGCTGGCTGATGATGACGATGAAATCTCTTCTGTTTTGCTTGCTGTAGTGATGACGAGTGTGAAGTGTTTTTGTTGAAAGACGACTGGTTATCAGATATGGAAGGGAGGACAGTTCGGTGTGTCGTGCTGGAAAGCTGTGGAAGGGTCTCGCTGGAGGCGTGACGCTGAGGGGATCCCTTCTCAGTGGATGGTGTTCCAGTTCCACCTGGTCCATCTGTCCCACCTGGAAATATGTCAGTTTGCAAAATAGAATGCAAACATTAATATTTTGCGAATTTATAAATATATTTTTATAATGTGATATGGGTCATATGCAATCTGGTTTGGCCTTGAGGACTGTCCTTGGCCTCGAGGATCCTCGAGGACATGTTGTGATGTTTTGACCTCGGAATCACAGTCCTTGGCTGTGGCCTCGGACCCCGAGGCCTTGACCTCGATCCAGTCCTTATCCTCGAAAATTCCAAGGATATGATAAAAATGCGATGAATTATATAATCGTTTAGCTCTAACATTAATATTGTAATGAATTGTTGAACAATCTATATTACAAAGTAATCACTTTAGTCAGCATGCAATGCAGCTCTGCTAGTATTAAGTTTTATGTTGTTGATTAAAATAAAAAATTTGTTTGAAATATTCAGAAAGTTTTGTTTATGATAATGTTCAGCTGCAGGTTGATTCTTTAACGTGTTGGTTTTCCTGAGCTACAGGAACCTGAGTGCTGCATTGATTTGCTTGCATCAAATACTGGTGCTTTGAAACTTATCATTTTCAATTGTGTACAGCCCTAACAAATAAGTACTGTCTTTGCGCTTTTTTACTAATGTTCTGATAATATCTCACAAAATAAGTTGCTCTCGATCACAATTTTGATCATCACCAGTTACTTAATCGTCAAGGAAACATATCAGGAGACAACGGCACATAAGAACCATGTTAGGAAACTGCTATAGGCTTAATGCTTTGCTACATTATATGCATACATATTTATACTGTCCTCGGCTAGCAACTGCTGGCCTTAGCCTCGAACAAATTATGAAGTCCTTGGCCTCGTAAGTCATGTACTTGCCCTCGTAAATTGTTCTTGGCCTCGTGAAGGCTTGGCCTTGTAAATCTAGTCCTTGGTCTCGTGTCAAGTCCGTGGCCTTGTAAGTCAAGTCCTTGGTCTCGTGTCAAATCCTTGGCCTTGGATGTCGTTGATAACATCACTCATTATATCTTATCAACGCATCCACTTTTAGAGAAAGACAGTGAAAGTAATAAAAACTATCGGACACATAAATGCATACTTGAATGATCACTGTCTGTCCCTTTCCCAATGATCTCTTTGAACAAAATAAAATTCAGACTAAGAGTGTTACACATTGCCACTCACCGTTGCTTGCGCGAAGTCGATTGATGGTCGCCGTTTCTCGTTCTTGCGCCTGGTTCTTACTCGTCAGGCTCGTCTTATCCAGAACACCTGGAAGCTTCTCCTTCTTTCTCTTTTCTTCCTTCTCTTCGTGATCACTTTGCAAGGTGGAAGTGGATAGGCTTGTTTTCGTCGACGACTGAAATATATCACAAATTAAAATTCGGTGGCTTTTACTCAGTACTCAATACATTAGGCTACACGGGGCCTAAAGGGGAGTGGTGGAGCGGCTGATCCAAGTTTGAACTTGGGGGGGGGAGAGGTTTACACTACAGAGGATTAAGTGCTTGAGGGGAAGTTTATAGCTGAAAATTAGGTTTTTATTGGGGCATGCTTCAACCGCCCTTGGAGGATAGAGGCCCCTGCATGTACAATCCACAATTTTCTATTACATTTAAATACCGAGTACTCAAATGTCAAATATATCTTATTCAATGCTACACTTGGATTGCAATACCAAAGAAGCACGAATCCATCTCTCGACAGTGGCTAACCTGTGATTCTATAGAACGAGCTCTATCCATAGTTTTCTCACGGTTTATGGAATTCTCATCAACATCGCGACCTTGAACTTCCCGAATCATTGCAGCGCTGGCCTGAGATGATGAATGTCGTTCCGGTTCACTATCGGACAACTCGGCACCGAATAATTTCAACCCGGCATCTACCGAGTTACCCGTGACAGACGTCAACATTATCAACGGCTTTTCGCGCTTCACTTCTAAGCCAATCACATGCCTAGGACTGCTAGCTAAGTCTGTGGCGTCATCGCTACGAGAACCAGTTGAAATACGCCGTCGATCGTCACGTGATCCGCTTTGACGCGCTGTGATTGGTGGATTGCTGTCGATGACGTCATTTCCGCCGTAGCGCGTCGTGATTGGTGGATTGACGTCAATGACGTCATGCCGTGACGCAGATGGAGATCGACTGTTGGAGGGGGAAGACCGAAGAGATGTCTTCTCTTCCAGTAAACCGCCGAGCTTCAGCTTCACTTCCAGCTCATCGCTGATGCTTCTCCGCGGCGCGCATTTCTTTAGAATCGAGCATCCATTGCTGCTGGTGTAGTCACCTATAGCTCTGTGGCTGCCCTGAATCAAATACAACAAATAAACTAAGAGTTGAGAGTTGATTACTAGTAGAAGCATAAAATAATTGAAATGCAGTAGTGAACTTTGAAACAATAAATAACGCCCCTGACGATCTGTGAGTGTCAAATCTAATAATTTTGATCAATAAATTTAAATAAAACTTTATTTTTGTACTGTGTTATGACATGCATTTAAACAATATAGATGGACGACATAAACTGAAGAACTCGACATGGAATTGAAAGCACTGCGCACTTGAATTAAACTAGTATTCTGCGCTACCGATTTAATGTCGGTGACTTTAACGCAACAAAATGTCGTGAAAGATAGATTCAAGCACACACATATTAAAGCACAAAAGGACTATGGCATGGCAACTAACGTGCACATTTCTTGGATGCGCTAAATTAATACCTTACTATTCATACACTTCTTACACACTGTTCAGCTGTTAAGCAGTTAAAGCAACGTCAGAAATTTGCAGATAAAAACGCGTTCTTATAAAAGAGAGAAAAATAAAAAGCAGGCCTACTCTTTAACATCAATTGAATTCAGAGCAGTACCGTTTTGCATTGGAAACTGGCGCGCTAAGTTGCGCTTTCCAATCATAACAGATATAATACGAGTATATATATATTAATACTATTAATAATATAAAAAATATATTTAAATATTTAAACAACAGTACAATAAAACAGGTATAATCATTTAAACATAAACTGGTTATCAACTAGCTATCAAGTATAGTTTAAAATGAGCATGTAATTAAATACACAACAATCGTTAATAACGATTCTTTAAATATATTAAATACACAAAAATCGTTACTAACGATCCTTTAAATATATTAAATACACAAAAATCGTTACTAACGATTCTTCTTAACACTGGCCTCCCACTTCTCCCACCACCACTACCCCCAGACGACGGCTGCGACCTGGGCGCAGAACCAGAGGAATGGAATCCGACCTGAGCGTTCACTTCATCCTCTACACTAGCGAGGGTGCTCTCTTTATCTTTCCATTCAGTCACGTGACTCTCCTGATACCTCGTCCATCTGCGTTCCAGGAGATGATAGGTTGCTGTTGCTCCGCATGGAATGTTAGAGGTCACTGACCTTTGGACTTCCCCCGACCGGAAGTCCAATCTTTGGATCATGTGTTTCAGTATTGTTTGGTTCAGATCGGACGACTGTAGACGGTTTGGAAAAGGAACGGGAGGCAGTGGCCGCTTACTGCCTACAATTTTAAACAAGTGAATCTTGAGGAGGTATAAACTCTATTAACTTACGCTGAATGATTTTCGCAATTTGTACTATTATTGGTACGAAGCTTTTCGCAAAACAAATATTAAAAATTGATTTCATTTAGCCTTCAACTAAGAGAAAGAATTTAAGGTCCGAAAATGTGATATTGTAGTTGATATTGTGATATTGTAAAACTTATCCTTACTTCATATTTTAAATATTTTACATTATAGAATCATTATGACCACGTTAAATATTATTTAGTAGTACATGTATAATATGATTAAGTCTGAATTAGAATCAGAAAGATGAGTTAGGCAACATATAATATTGTAAATATAATATATTTTTTATATGACTATGTTAAATATTATAATGCAGTACTCGTATAGTGTTTAAGATTTAAGTCTTTATTAGCATCAGAGATGTCAGTTAAGCGTCCTAATTTCATAAATTACTTGTTTTCATGTCGAATGCATTTCATTTAATTGAACGAGTGAGTGAATGAGTGAGTGAG
>JAQFYQ010004092.1:0-10152 GCA_034694885.1 Buchholzia appendiculata | reverse complement strand
ATGCATTATAATATTTTCAGTTGTTCTTGTGAAAGTAATCATGTATAGTAAGTGCACAGCAAAACGAAAAATGTGAATGTTATATTATTTACTTTTAATCGGTATGTACTACTCTTTATGAACTTTTTTTGCACATTGGCATGTTATTGGCCAGAGTTTAAAGTGGTTTAGAATAGGACTGAGGTCTATCTTTGAGTAAGCGGATCACATTTTATATTAAAAGCCGGGTCGCTCAATATAAAACAGTAATTTTCCTTAAGAGCAGGGTAGGGAATTGCAGAGCTCTGTATAAATTAGGATCAGCCAGGTCCCGGCAGATTTATCCCTGTGCTTTTAGTGAGAGATGTAGGTATGGGATGGTCGTGATGACAATTGTCAACAATAATCATGTCTGTGACGTGCAAGTGCAACTTTGTGCCAAACATATCAGTTGACATGTGTATGATGTTGTGTGTGTGTTCTTGCATGCACTTTATATAATTAGCGTGTAAGTATTGTGCTCAAGTGTCAGATTGTGGCTGACGTACGTTATAACGTATTATACTGTTATTTATCAGTCTATTTACCTATGACGTGTGCAGGTGTGCGGTGTATTTATGTTCTTTGTTTTGTTGCTAAATAGCAGGTGCGCTGTAAAACCTCTTCTAAACCAGTTTCTAAACGTTGTACTGAAAAAAATTACCGTATTTTTATTGTTTTGTTTACTAGCAATTATGAATTGCTGCGATCTTCGAATTTTATGTAATAACTGAACGAGTGCTATATTTTAACTTGAGACACTGTGTTACTTTAAATTTCGTATGTTCCAACTTAAGTGCGTGTGCTGCTGATAAAGACCGATAAATTCATTTATATTACGTGCAATAATTTTCTGTGAGAAAGTCAGTATTTCTAGGCCAAATTCCGTCGGTTCGATGGCTGTTACGACTGTATGTCTAAGATTAAATACACGGCTGTTGATAGTTATTGTGTAGGCGTGGGATAGGTAATGTTGTAAATATTGTGATAATTGCAAATACTGGTACAACACTGTATTAATTAAAAGTTGATTGAAATATATTTTTTATCCCTAGAGCAGTGTGTGCTAACTGTTTCAGTCTAATATTGATAATTGGGAGAATATGGAATGATTTTGAAGTAGATGATTTTTGGTACCTGTTGATTAATCTGTAAATGTTTGGAGAAGTGGTATCAACGGGAAGAAACGAAGAGGAGTGTGGAGAAAGTCTAGAGGACAGGTTGGGGACAAAGGAACGATGAGACTGGTGTACGTTGAGACAGCTGGGTGGTTTGTGGAGAATGCGTTGAAGACTTGTTGAAAGCTCTTTCATAATAGATAACGATGAGGATGATGATTAATCTTGTGGATTTTATTCTGTGAAATGGAAGTTAATTGAGTGTCTGGCCCGGATAGTTGCAGTTCTAACGTTTTCCTGGTTTGTCAATGCTTGTTGTTTTCTGTGCTTATCTTATTCGAACACTGTCTACATGTAATTATGGACTTGGTGTGGTAAATAAATGCTCAAATGTGGGATTAAAGTTCATTTCCAGGCTGCACTGTTTTTGAATACAGTGACATTATGCACATACTCTATCTCTCTATTCATCCTTGGTGTGCAACATACAGTGCCTTCGTCGTTTACTATTTCTCACTATGTATTGTTTCTAATCTTGCGTCGGTTTTTCTGGGCACCGAATAAAATTCAATGTTAACACGATTGTTCCGTAAAACCAGTGGTGTAATGGTAAAAAAAGCAATGGGTATACTGTGGGTATACTGTCGTATTTTCAGTATTGTCGTATTTTCTCTGTATAAAGTGGGTATACTGTGCTTATTAATAATTTCCCGTTGGTATACTCCGCATACCCAGTATATCCTACGACTACACCACTGCGTAAAACTTCTGCTTGCGATCATCACGGTAGATTTGCCTCGTTGTCTTGCCCATCTGCACTCTATGCTGTAGAATTTCTTCCATTTCCTCTCTTCCTAATGCAGATATGAAATTTCTTTCAGAATCAAGAGAATTTTAAATGAACTGTTTTAAAATAATTGTTCATAAGGAGAAAAACTATCCAATTACGTACAGTTAGTGTCGAGTCAACATCTGTGTTGCGAGTTGTCTATCTTGTGTTCACCATCCACCGAGGCAATGTCAGCAAGAGCTTCCAATTGTATTTTTGTAACATCAAAGTGCAGTTTGTTATACTTTGTGCGTGCATCATGCTGATCAGTTGGAACCTGCTTGACCAATCGTACAATGTTCTGAGGGAAAATTTGGTTTCTGTATTACAGACACTTGTTGTTTTCAACGTCAGTGTATACATTAATAAGCATAACGATAAGGTGAAGGCATGATTGAAAATGATTGAATTTTTTAAGCTCAATAGCATGATGTTGCAGTAGAATGGTGTACCACTTTGATGTGAAGATGTATTACTGTATGTACGAATCGGGGGTGGGGTGGGGGAGTTGCATAAAGAATAACATTGGTAATCCTTCAAATATCACGTTCATAGTTATTTCTTTATATTATTTTTGGTTTAATTATTGTCGTAAATAGTTTGTCGAGTTCAAGCGATAACTTTACCGTGTGAAACTCGCTGTACTGATTATGCAATCGTTGTGATGAAAATAAAAGCAATTGTAACAAAAATGTTGCCAGATGGAACTTTTTTTCTCTGGCAACACGTTGTAGAACAGTGTTGCCAGATGTGTTTCTTTATCTTCATCGTGAATGTCAATTAAATTGTTGCAGTGGTTATGTACCGTGTATATGTATCAATAGTATGCATATTTGGAATCGTGGTGTTAAACAATTGCATAATATGTGCAATACGTATTATTATGAACCATTTGTTTCATCAATATTTAGATATTCCAATGAGTTTGACTTGTACTGATCTTTCTCCGAAAAACACGACTCCGAAAATGCATGTCGAACTCTCCACTAAGCTGCGTCAGACCTGTTCCCGCACACTCTATCCAAGCCTATTTTTACATCAAATCTTTCATCGCCTTTCCTCCTTTCCACATATCCAAACCACATCAATATAATATGTGAATCTACTTGTGAGAAGAAAGCCAGAATGTAATAACATTCTGACTTTCTAAAATTAATGATTCTTTTATAATGCTAAATGTGCCAATTTATAGCACTGCTGCACCTCGCTACCACACCCCGGAGCACTACTGCATATTAAAACGCAAGACGTCGATCTGAATAATTATATTCCAGATATAAGTACGGTACTCCACAACAGTAATGAGTTAACATGCAGTTTCATATAAACAGTGAATCAACTCTTGCAAGCATAATTTCTGATTAAAAACGTCAGTCAATGGTTTCCTAACGAGCTATTAATCGAAGGATTTTCTATTGATTTTTTAATCAAAAATTTTTCTATCAATCAATTGGTTCCCTATTAACTGGAGTTTATAAAATCGCATCTACTTATAAAAAAATAGTGTTATAGTATTAAAAAGTACATACAAAATTAGACTATAGCAATTTAAACTATTAAACACATACAACATTGTTGTGTTACAATAACGCATTTAAATTCACTAAATACAGATGTATTTAAACAAAATAGATTGATTATCGAACACAGCTCATTTTAACCTAGTTGAGCTTGAAAGAAGTTGTATCTATAAATGCGCTGTTACTACAAGTTATTATTCAAACGATAGCATAAAGATGCATGGTGGAATTGATAGCAATGAATCAAATCAATTACAATCGATGCACAGTTTAAACTTGGTAGGAAATTTCTTCTGATACATGAATGTATGGATTAACTAATTCGTCATTAGCTATCTATTAAGTGCTTATCGACAAACAATTACTGGCTTATGAACACAACGATAAGAAATCAACAGGTAATCTCAACCACACTTCCTCTAGACAGTTCATTCCTAGTGCAACTAGTGCACTATTAAATATGACATTGAAAATATTAATATTACCGGTATTACATTAAAAATAACTCCAGAATTCATTTATTAACGATCTAAATAATAAAAACGTGTTCACTTGTAATAATTTTAATGACAGTTTCTCCACTGATCTCGACAAAAGTGCTAACCTAGTTATACTTCATTGTCTTGAGGACTTGTAATAAAAACTGATCAGTTCTAATAAATATCATTGTATAAAAACTGATCAGTTATTATAAATATCACTGTCTATATGTAACAACAAATCCAGATAATAAACAACTTTGATATTAGATCTAAAACAATTCTAATGATCATTCATGATGTGGGTAATAAATACATTATATTATGTACAACATGCAACGGGCAATGTCATTAGTGTAACCTCTAGTCTAGATTCATTCCACTATAGCATTAACACGAAATTTGGACAGATTTAAATAATAACGAATTTTTTTGCTAATTAACCACATAAGTTGAGCTTTTTGAGACATAGATTTAAAGTTTAACATTTGCACATTATTCACAAATGAGTGATGGCTTCAGTTAATGTCATTACGGTCACAATGTAGCCGAAAAGAAAATATAGAATATTTATTTAAAACAATGAACGTTAACTATATAAAAATAATAACGGCGAAATTGATAAAATGTTGACAATTTAAGTGTTAGTAGTTATAGTTAATATACTGCCCAAAGATTGGAGCATCAAGAACTTAAACATCTACAATCTACATGTAAATAAGCGACTATATTTTAACATTCGGTAATTTCTACAGACAAAATGAGTCCAGAATTTGTGTGTAAATATATCGATGGTCATGCAGTCTGCAGATATTGTACGAAATGATTTAGCAATCAGATATGATTAGACAAATAAAGAATGCTGAACTATCGTACATACACGCACACATAACCAAACATACACTTGCACATACACACAAGCGCAGTTAGACACACCACATTACTCTCAGTGTCAACAAAATAGAGTTGCATACACAAATGGCACCTAGTTATGTCAAGCATTGCAGGGGATGAACCCCCACCCCCCCCCCCAGCTAAACGATTAACACCAGTTTAGAGTTTTTTACCTGCGGGGTCAGCTCAATATAATTAAGATTTTTGATCCCCAAGCCGAGTTCCCCCCCCCCTCAATTTGAGTTTTCCTTTTAAAAAGGTCGTTGAAATTCTTTGGAGAGAAAAATAACTTTTGGGGGGAAACGGCAGGACAATTTTTTTGTAGGGAAAATTAAATAAAATGGTTCGTTAGAACCTTATCGGAAGTCATCTCCGCCAGTTGCCACAATGTAGACCCTGCATGCACGTAACAACTTACAACATTGAGATTCAACAACTACAGATTGATCTGCAACTTAATGAATGCACAGAAATCAACAATTCTTTTCTACACAACGTACTCTATTTACTACAAACAATTACTACGCAAACTCGACTGTAACGCAAAGCAACGCGTCATGCCGACAGCTTTACGCTGACAACAACAAAAAAGCTGAAAATAGATAATCAATAATTATTATTGCTACCGGTACATGAAAAATAAGGTAATAACAAGCAATCAATATTTGCTCATTGTCTCACACTGGTGCATCAACATATGAATACTACAGATAAATTTCTGTAGCATTCTAATCTTGATGATTCCCAGCTTTTCCAAGGCAAAATTGAACAGACGCAGAACATTCGGATAAAACATACCTCAAATTAGCTCAAATTAGTTTACTTCCCTTATTCCCGTTTCTTTCCAAACTCCAGAAGTACATTAAAACCTAGATTTGTCAGTAAATTATCGAAACAGTAAAAATGAGCTGAAGAAATAAAAAAAATAGACATATTGAGATACACATTCAATTAAACTTATAGTTGAGACAGCTCACATCACAACGTTTAACTACCGTAATCTAGCAATCATCATTTTCTTCATTCATCGAATACTCCTCCGGGCTGTATTGCTGCCACAAAGTAGCCCTACATGTTAAATCGGACATTTGTCATCCGTTCAAACTTCAATATCAGCGTATAAATTGTACGTTGATATTCAAACCTAACGTCGACTGCGACTATTCAACTCAATATCAATTCGAAGCAGCAACATTGCACAACTGAGGAAACATACAAAATTAACAATATATCAAAAACAATTTAAAGTATATAGTCAGAAATTAACCGAAATATAATCAAAACTCATTAAAAAGCAGTAAACATAAATCAGTCTAGATGTGTCAAACAATATACCGTAAACAACGTAAACAATCTAGTTGTTTACTTGTATTGGCATGTCAAGTAATGTATTCAGATATTCAACAGTAAAGTATATATAAAATACAACATAACTAGATAAAAGAAAACAAAATAAAAGTAGCGTCAAAACAATAACAAAGCTAAAACAATCTTCATTCTTGTTAGTCATAATTACATGAATTGAAGCTATTACAAGAATTAGTCAAAAAAACAACCATGTCGACAGCAAGTCTACAGTTTGTTGCAGCTTGTTGATACAAAAACAGACAGAAAGACAGACAGCGAGAGAGGGAGGGGGAGAGATACAGACAGATCTAATGAACCAATAAAGCTCGGGTAAAATTATTATAAATTATTACAAAGCACTGTAAAAGCATAGTAGAAATAACAGTTACAATTATAGATCATTATTGGTTATCCCTTTCATTACTAGAATGCTCTATATAGTAATAATTCGAATAGAACAATTTATATAATTATGATAATAGTTAAATCTGTAAGACATGACAGAAACATATGCATAAACTCAATACACTGTTGTGATGCCTGAAACATTACGCAGCAATGTCAGAAAGTTTTATAATATATATTAGAACAAAAATGATGGATAAAGTCCATATAAATATATTACATAAAAGAACTACATTTTACTATATATATAAATGTATAAAATAATATTAAAACTGCATTAAAGCCTGGAATGTACCATATGGAACACAGTAATCAATTCACATTGCAGACCTGCTATTAGTCCACAGGCTCAAACAGTCAGATCTAAAATGACTGTATTTGTTAAGAAATATAACTAATTTTAGAATGTAACAACGATGGCTGCAAATTAAAACCAGCTTCATAATAAAGAACAAATGTTTTTCCAGTAGTGAATCCAGGACGTATGTATCATTGGTACATTACAAAGATAGAAATCATTTTCAACTTTGTTCTCCTTGAAACAACTGTGAATCAGTTGAAAGCGTTAAAAATAAAGCACAGCACGGCTTGTGTAATACACCAGCATGAGCATATCAAGCAAGGATAATTTTGGTTCAGCCGAGATGGCCCGTCTATTGCAACGAGGCTCAAATAGCCAAGTCACACCAGGATAGTCACAAATTCAAGAGCTGAAGCTTCAAATTGCCAGTAGAAGTAGACAAGCTTGGAACAGATATCATCGAAGACATCACTTCCATATTAGACTTTCGTATTTCCCACATTAGGTTAGTTTAATTCTTGTCTATTATTGTCAGCCAAATTCGGTTAGTTCAATTCTTGCCTACTACTCGGCCACCACACTGATAGAAGACACAGAGCAACTGTGGCACTAGCACAAGCATTCGAAAAATGTACATAAAATGAACCTAATAATGCTGTTGTTAATAGTGGCATCTGTTGATACAGACAAACAGCTGTCTGGAGCTGTCTGGAATGTGCTTACAGTAGAATGCCATATAACACCTTTCTCTATTCTGACTTTAATATCTGCTATTGCGGATATAAGTAACTCAGTTCATTATGCGGGTTCAAACAATAATGCTATTGCTACAATTAATAATTATACAAATTGTACATCATTGTCGAAACATAACATTGGCAATAAAAAAACTATTTCTACTGCAAATCAGAGAGAAAAGGACAAAAAGAGAGAGGGCAATTATAAATCAGCGGCGATACTCTAAAACAATTTACAACAACAAATCCCAAAATACAAATAAGTGAACTCAAGTAAAACTCGATTAAATACTGGAACATAGTCCAATGCGATTCAGAACACAACGATTTAGAACACAATTAAGACCAAGAAATCTAGATAATCA
The DNA here is from genome assembly GCA_034694885.1 of Buchholzia appendiculata. Classification (NCBI taxonomy): domain Eukaryota; kingdom Metazoa; phylum Annelida; class Clitellata; order Enchytraeida; family Enchytraeidae; genus Buchholzia; species Buchholzia appendiculata. The sequence continues at coordinate 2,139 of JAQFYQ010004092.1, read as the reverse complement.
ACACACTGTGATATAATATTCAATAACAGCTAAACTTCTAACTGCTTCACTAGCTATTCAGAATTAACACAGTGATAAAACACTATAAAAACTGTATTCTAAAAAGATAAAAATCAGATGCAATACATTAATACAATTAAACTAAAAGAGGCAATTTGTAACTTCAACTCAATGGTGAAGGTATAACGATGAATAGAGTGTACGGCACTAAATGCACTACATTCAATATGGCACCACAAGACGAACAACATGGCACACAGTAGAACAAGTAGCAAGACAAACAGCATGCATCACAGACAGACACTGTAACAAGTACAACAGTCAACTATTTACAACATTCAAATCATCTGTACACAATAAATAGTATTCGAATATCAAACATATATTACACTGTATATTTACTAAACAATCTTCTTCAAATATCTTATTACTTTACACAATTCAGATACGACAGTAACAACTTCTAAATCTTATTTAGCTATTCAATCGATATATTATACAACAGAGCCAGAGCTCTGTGATTGAATTAAATGATTGGATCTCTATCAATCTCACTAATCTATTGGCTCTCTGCAAGCTGGTTCAAACAGATTCCTTCAATACTGGAGAAGGATGCAACATTATATAAGCTTCAGCCAACTGGTCCAGATACGGGCAAACTTTAGTCGTACACAGTTGGTCATTAGATGTCTGCAGTCAGTCTTTAGTCGTTGACACCTCGTTGCTGCGATGAGCTGGCTGTGGATAGCTGTGATTGATGGGACTGAGACCTTGAGACAGTAGTCTAGGAACAGAAAGAGAGAAAGAACTGAGAACAACATCGCAAAAAACATTATCCCAAAACAAGACATAAATATTTAATATCCCTCAGGAAATAGAAAGTTTATTTTAATAATGTAAAATAAATATCATCGTCATCATCAGTGCTCTGCCGGAAGGCAGGTCCTTGGTATCCATTTCCTCCACAACTCAGGGTGCTCCTTTTCATTTGTTCATATGATCCCTCCTTGCCCTCCATCAGTTCATGAAACATGCTCTGTCTCAGTCTTTCCTGGTCCTCTCCTCCACTCAATTCTGCCTTCTATCACATGTTTCATCAATTCCTTGCCCCTCAACACATGTCCAATCCAGTTTTTCTTCCTTGTCTCTGTCTTGCCAACTTACTCTTTCTACTCTTCTCCATAACCACATCTCATATGCTTTCAACTTATCCTTGCCTGACTTTCGCAAGGTCCATGTCTCACAGCCATACAAGGCTACTGGCCAAAAAAATATATACAAGAACTCAAAATGATATTCCTTGCAAACAATTATTGATCATTAAGTTGTTACTAAATTTTGTACGTGATTAGCATGCAACAAATGGACATTACAGTCTACAGTACCTTATAATCAAGATAATACATCAGTGTTACCAAACTATAAACGCAAAACCCACTTCAAGCTGCTCCGTCTCAGAACAGTGTGAATCTCCACCATGCCACAAATTTCTTAGGAAACGTTGCACACAGATAGATGCCACTCTCGATACAAATCCATGCCGGCTTCTTTCAAAACCGGTTTCTTTGAGAGCAAAGCACCATGCTTTAGCTTCATGATCACAACTTAATGGCTTGTTCTCACTTCTCCCCTTTCAAACACAGTTAGCTTCATGTACACATGTCGCGCTGTAACAAATCTGTGACATCATCGAATTTACATGAGAATTTTTAACAATAAGAATAGAAAACCGATTCACAGATACTCACCTGCATTTCTCTGTTCTTCGTTTCTATCGGTAGAACAAGGGCCAACACCACACCGACCAGACCGATTGTAGCGTAAGAGTTTATAGCCAAGTAGACAGAGTCTCTCAGCATTACCTACAGATAGACAGACAATACCTTGTCATACAGGTAACAAGATTAAGTCAATACCTTCTCACACAGGTAACAAGATTGATTGTATACACAATCATACTATTAAGTGTAAAGTATTATTTCAACTTTAAAAAAATCGATTTTGATATACAGATGAAGTCAAAATTTGTATTTTCTGCAGTTAAGAAAGTAGATTTTGACAAATTGAATCAGTCCATGCGACATCTCATCATCATCATCATCATCATCATCATCATCATCATCATCATCATCATCATCA